>JAJEJO010002632.1:152719-176862 GCA_020662805.1 Glaucomys volans
AATAAGCAAAAAAAAAAAAAAATCCAGAAATTTAATATTAGTACAAAGGTGTGTGTATGTGTGTGTGTTTGTGTGTTTATCATATGTATAAATGTGATAATCACTACCATAACCAAGAGAAGAACTAGTCCACTACCACAAAGTAGTCCATACTTCTTTTATGCTCTCCCTTCAGAGTCTTACCCCCTCCTTCCTTCTCCACTGCCCCCAATACCAAGAAACCACTAATCTATTCTTCATCTCTATAATTCTGCTATTTTATGAAATATAAATGGAATCATACAGTATGTGACCTTTTGAAATTAGCATCTGTCATTCAGAATAACTTCTTATACAAATGATTGTGTCTTCTGAAAATAGGGGCAGTTTTATTTCTTCCTTTCCCATCTAAATACTGTGCATTATCTTTTCTTACTTTATGGAAGTGGATGGAACTCCCAGTTCTACGTTTAGTAATTGGTGAGCATCAAGGCCTTTTTCTGATTTGGGGAAACAAGCATCCAGTCTTTTGTCATTATGTCTCAATTTAGCTGTATGTTCTTTGGTAGATGATCTTTCTGAAGCTGAAGAAGTCCTCTTCCATTCCCATTTTTTTAATGATTTTTCTGTTTTTTAACATGAGTTGATTGAATTTTATCAAATCTATTTTTTTTTGCATAAACTAATAGGATCACATGCTTTTCTTCCTTAGCTTTCTTTAACATGGAGAATTACTTTAATTTTCAAATATTTAACCAATCTAAGACTGGTGAGGGCTTATGGGGGATTAAGAAAGACACACAAACATTTACAAAGAAAAAACTGGGACCCAGGTGGAACACCGATCTCAGATGGAGGAACAGTGACCCAGAGCTAGTACAGAATGTTTATATTTCAGGTTTTATCATCAAATGTTTTCTGTGGGAAAGTTCCTGGAAAGCAGGCAGCCTTGAAGTTTGCAGCATTGGTAAGCTATTATAATTATCTTGTTGTGCTCAGAATTCTCTATCCCTGGCAGCTGGTGCCTGAGCACAAGGTCAAGATGAATAGAATTCCATGCCTTTTCACCATAGCTCATGGGCAATCTTGTCCTGCACCTCTACATAGAAAGTTCCCAGAGCAAAGCACAGCCACAGCTCCAAGGCAGAGACCACGATCCAAGTCACCACTCTCCATGCTTGTGTCCTTGGAATAAGCTACATTTGGCCATCATACATAATTGTGTTTTACATATTGCTAAATTGTTTGCTAATATTACATCTATATTCAGGAGAAATAATGGGCTGTATTTCCTTTTTTGCTTTTTGGTTTTGTCTTTCAGTTTGGTAACTTCATAAAAGGTAAGGTAAATATGTGGATTATTGATCTGAAAATTTTCATATTTTCTAATATAAATAGTCTTGTAAATGATCTCTCAGCACTTCTTTAGCTCTGTGTCACAAATTTTGTTATGTTGGACTTTTATTTTCATTCAGTTTACTGGATTTTAAACATATTTCTTCTAAGATTTCTCTATCGACTATGGTTTATTTAAAAATATTTTTTAATTAAATTTTTTGATTTTTACAGACTTCATTTTGATTCATTGTACACATATGGGGTACAAATTTTCATTTCTATGGCTGTGCATGATGTGCATTCATATCATTCTTTTTAATCATACATGTACATAGGGTAATGATGTCTGTCTCATTCCATCATTTTTCGTGCCCCCACTCCCTCCCCCTCTTATTTCCCTCTACGTAATCTAATGATCCTCCATTCCTCTTTCACCCTCCCCACAAACAGATTCTATATCATCATCCGCTTATCAGGGAAAATATTTGGCCCAGGTTTCTTTGGGATTGGCTTATTTCACTTAGTATAATAATCTCCAATTCCATCCATTTATCTGCAAATGCCATAGTATTATTCTTCTTTATGGCTGAGTAGTATTCCATTGTATATATCCATTCATCTGTTGAAGGGCATCTAGGTTGGTTCCACAGTCTAGCTATTGTGAATTGAGCTGCTATAAACATTCTGTGGGGAGTATTTCCTTTTTATATTTCTGTTATTGGTTTCTAGTTTAAGTTGATTTTGTTAAATCCCTATATAACACCCAATATAATTTAAATTCTTTAAATTTGTTTGATGTGTGTTTTGTTAAACATGATGCAGTTGATGTTGGTTTATGTTCTCTAGGCACTTGAAAAAAGCAAGTATTCTGTTGTTTTTATGTGGAACATTCTATAAATGTCAATTAAACCCTATATTAATGATGTTTTGAGTTTTATGCCCTTACATATATTTTGTCTAGTCATTTTATAAAATATAAAAAGGAATGCTGAAATCTCTAAAACTGTGAGTTTGTCTATTTCTCTTTTCTATTCAATTTGCTTTTGCTTCACATATTTGGCAACTCTGTCATTTGTGTTTGCACAGTTAGGGCTGCTCTGTCATCTTGGTAGTTTAACTCTTTAATCATTATGTGGTATCTCTTCCTTTTCCTCATAATTTTCTTTTCTCTGAAGTCTACTTTGTTGAACACTAATATAACCACACTGTTTTTCTGATGAATGTTTGCATGAAGAATCATTTTCATCACTTATTTTAAACCTGCATATCTAATTACATTTAAAGGGAGTATCTTATTGTTGTTAAGATAGTTAGGCTTAGATTTTATCCATCTCCTAATCTGTCTTTTGATTATTGCACTTAGAATGTTGTACATTTAAGTTCTGTTGGAAACAAATTGTCTTGGTTTTCCTTCATCTGAGAATGTCTGACTTGTCTTCACTCTTTAAAAAAAATTTTTTTTTATTTTTGCATTTTTAAAATTTGTTCTAATTTGTTATACAGGACAGTAGAATACATTTATATATTTTCACCAGAATTGTCCATTGACAGTTCTTCCAGCATTTGAAAAATGGTATACCACTTCTTTCTCACCTGCATGGATTCAAGTGAGAAATCTGATGGCATTAGATTAGCTCCTCAATAGAAACTAGTTTGTTTTCTCTCACTGAATGTTCTCAAGAGTTTGTCTTTGGAAGAGCTTTTCTTCTTTCTCTCCTTCCTTCCTTCCTTTCTTCCTTCCCTCTTTCCTTCCTTCCTTCCTTTCTTTCTCAGAAAAGTTTAAATACAATATCTTTTCATGAATTAATTTTAGTTTATCCTGTTTGGCGCTTCTCTCAGTTTTTTTGAATCTGTAAATTTATAACTTTTATCAAATTTGAATTAAATCTTTCAAATAATCTTTTTAAACCTCACCCTTTGACTTCTTATTCTGGCACAAATGTGTGATCTTACATCATAATCTCTTAGGTCATTTTGTTCATTTCCACTCACTATTTTCTTCCTGCTCTGCAGATTGAATAACTCTTATTCTCTCTTCAAGTTTAGTGATTCTCTCCACTGTCCTATCCATCCTGCTGTTGAGACATCTATTGTTATTTATAAATGTCAGTTCTAAAATTTCCATTGAGTTCATCTTTAAATGTTTGTTTTCTTTTCTTTCTTTCTTTTTATTTTATTTTATTTTATTTTTTTGCTGAGACTTCACCCTCATTTGTTTCAGTCATGTTCATAATAGCTTCTTTAAGTACTTTTGTGATGGCCACTTTAAAATCCTTTTCAAATATTGTAACATCTGTGTCATTCAGTGTTGCCATCTGTTATAGTCTTCCCTCATTCAGATTCAGATCTTTGTGCTTCTAGGTATAAGTGCTTTTTGATTGAAGCCTGAGTGTTTTGCACATTCTTGTGAAACTCTAGTCTGCCTTGTGTAATAGCAAAGTCTTTGTGGCACTACTCCAGCCAAGGAAGAGGCAGGTTAACTCCCCCTTGCCAGACGGAGGTGGGATTCCCCAGCTGGCCTCATTCACACCTGGTAGCAAGGGAGCTGCCTCTTATTGTTCCTTAAGGGTGGCAATTCATCCTCACTTTTCTTGGGCCTGCTGGGATGCAGTCCCACAAGGAGGAGGAGATGTCTGGTTACTGACCTGCAGGGATAGCAGTCTTATCTCCTCATTCAGTCTTCTCTGAAAGTACCCAAGCTAGTGGTTGTGGCACCACTGCACAATGTGGCAAGCATGGGAATTTTGGTTCTCCTCTCATCATTGTGGGAAGTGTTGAGGGGGGAACACATTTATTATGTGGCACTTGGAATTTCTCTATAATAGAGCGATTATGGTCTAAAAGCTTCCTGTCTTGCTAGTTTGCCCCTTTCCTGTTTTGTTTTTTGGCCTGAGAGAGTGAGCTTTTCCTGGAACTTTTCAGTGTGTGCCCATTGGCATTTTTAGATTTTCTCCACCTTCCTAGTATCCATTATTTGAGGCAGAAAGAAAACTAGAAAATGAGGGTAGTCATCTCTATCATTCCTTGATCCTGAGGTTCCTAACCAATATGTGCTTCCTTCTCTTCATCGTTCTGATACTTCTTACATATTTTTGTGTATGTGTGTTTGTGAGTGTGTGTGTACATGTGTGTATGTGTGTGTGTGTGTGTGTGTGTGTGTGTGTGTGTAGGTTCTTGGCTATTATAGTAGGAGAAAAAGGGAAATACATGCCTACTCTGTCCTCCCAGAAGTAGAAGTCAGTATAGCTGGTTTTAAAATATTGTTTAAAATGTATTTCTTTACTCAAAACATACAATTTTAATGTAGTCAAATTTATCAATTGTTTCATTTATGTTTTGTACTTTACATGTCTTGAGAAATTTCCCCCTAACCCTAGGCTGTAAATATAGTTTTCCAAAAGTTTTAAACTATAAATTTTTACAGTTAGGTATTTAATGTATGTGAAATTGATTTTTTTTCAGGTTAGGAAGAATGTATTTCATTTTATTTCAATTTTTACAAGGATAATCAACTATCTCAGCTTCATTTATTGACTGATCCACACTTTTCTCAGCAATATATAATGCTATCTCTATTTTATATCCAATTTCCTTTGATGTATGGCACTCTTTGGGGATGTCTTATTGATCTATTTGCTTGCTTTTTTGAAATGTATGCTGTTCAAAGTACTATAATTCTAAAATAATTCTTGATTATATGTTATGTATATAAACATATGTACATAATGCATAAAATATATATTATATAAATAAAAATATGTATTATAAATATAAAAATAATTGGTCATTGTCCCAATTTACTTATATATTCTTGCTTCTTTGCTTTACAATCAGATTTCCGAGTATTATGGAATATTGACATTTTCATTAAATTGAGTATTCAATCCATTAGTGTTATGGTTTAGATATTAGGTGTTCCCCCAAACCTACATGAAGACAATGCAGGAAAGTTTAGAGGTGAAATGATTGTATTATGAGACCATTAACCTTATCAGTGCATTAATCCTTTGACAGGAATTAACGGGGAAACTGTAGGCAGTTAGGCTATGGCTGGAAGTGGTGGGTTCATCGGGATGTACCTTGGCATATATATTTTGTGAACTTAGCTTAGTCTCTCTCTGCTTTCTGGTAGCCATGTCCTCAGCTGCTTTCCTCCACCACAGTCTTCTGCCATGAATTTCTACTATGAAATCAGATCAATGGAGCTGGCCATCTATGGATTGAGACCTCTGAAACTAGGAACCCCCAAATAAACTTTTTCTCATCTAAAATTGTTCTTGTCAGGTCTTTTGATTGCAGCAATAAAAAACTGACTAAAGCAATTGGCATATTTACCATCACTTAGTTTTGCATCTTTTTTCCATTGGTATATAAGTGCAATCACACATAGTATATATTCTTCTGGACTTCATGCACTTAACGTTATGCTTGTGAGAAATATCTATGTTTTTACAGGTATCAGTAGTTTGTTCATTCTAACAACTCGTGATTTCTATAACAATTGAATATATATATATACACATATATATATATCATATTACTTTCATTTACTTGTAATCATAGATAGTCCCTTCTGTCTTTTCCTATTTTTCTTTGTCCTTTTAGTTCTTCCCCTATGTCAGTTTAGATCTAGCTATCAATATCATTAATAGTCTTTAGTAGTTTCTCTTTATCTTAAATATTTATTATAATCTAAAGCTAATCAGTATTTTATTCATTATTTAACTCCATTCCTGAACAAAGTGATTCTCTTATAGTACATTGTTTGTGACCAATAGAATACTCCTTTGCTCATCTTATTTTTTAACAAAAGTTTTAATTTTATTAACATCTAAAATTAGTTATTAAATAGGAAAGTTAATTAAATTTACCAACATACTCTACACAATTATCTGTTCCCCTTAGTTCATCATTCTCTTCTCATGGATGCTTACTGTCTTATAGGTAAATAATAATTTGAGAATGTAAGCAAAAAGAAACCATCCCAGAAATAACCCATGAACTCTCATTCAATTTTTCCAAGTAGAAATTCAGCAGTAAATGTTTTATTTGAAGAATTAAATAATAGACTTTTACCTTTTATTTACATGTGAATACTTTAAAAATATGTTTTATGTCTTCAAAATATACAATTTTGGAAATATGTTGTTTTGTATAAAAAAAATTAGTCATACCATCTCTTCAGATTAAAAAAGGTGGGGAGCAGACCTAATGAGACTCATTGCCTCTGGAAATTGTGCCCATTGACATTCAATTTGTAAATAAAAATTCATTAGAGTTATTTAGCTTTGCTTCTGCTTAACTATATTGTCAAGCTTGCACATAGATAATCTTAGCTTAACTACCTGGAAAAAAATCAGGACTGGATAAAAAGAAAAAATACATATAAAAGGAAAGATGTTTTCAGAGTTAATCCAACTCCTTTCTGAGTCAGATAAGCAATTTTCTTTTATGTTCACAAACAGCAGGGCTTATATTGCTTTTGTCCCTCTCCAAAATAATAGGCAGTGGATTTTCATCTTTCCTAGTTTTTTATTGTGGTGTGTTTATGCCAAAACAAGATAGCAAGAAAACAATTCATTTAATCTAAATACATTTATGTTTTCTTAAAAATCCCCATTTGTGTGTTTAGATGCCACATGTTTCTTTGAGTTCATCAAATATTTGTCTTCTTATTGTGTATAAAAAGCTCTGAGAAGTACCATTTAGACAGGCACCCTCAAGCCATTTTTGGTCATCTAATGATTTCAGATACTAAGAAAAACAAGAAGTAAACCTGACTTCCTGCTCGTCATAATACAATTTAAATGTTGACAAGAAATGGCTTTTATTCTGAAAGAGGGAAATCAAGATTCCATAATTTTTCCAAGTGAAAATCAGCCTACTTTCTAGCAAAGTGATAATTTTCTGCTACTCAGCTACTCAACAAGAATGATACAATGACTTGTGTGATTGTTCACAAGACAATGGTTCGTATATCCTTTTGATAGACAATAACTGTAAACAGATGGTGCTCTGTGCAGACAGATTGTTTCTTCCAAATGTCAATTGAGGCTTAAGGCTCCGTATTTTCCCATGCATGAAGCCAATTGATATGTAACATAAAGGAGGGGGCTTTCATGCTTCAAAATTCTGACTGATCAGTAAACACATACACTTTAGAATATCTCAGAATTATTATACATATTATATATATGAATCAAGCAGTGTGAGATCATTTATATAGATTTGTTGTATGTTCTATAAAGCAATGAACTGTCATCACTCATCAGATTGGGAGTCTTTCATTTTGATTATGGATTCTACCTCTGTTGTATCAAACAAAGCTGCTGAAAAATGCCATGGTCATAAATGTAGTTCATGTCTTTAAATAAAACCAGAGACAGTTTCAAAAACTGAAATTGACATTCAACCGTTTGCTTAATATATTGTCCAATACACAATGATACTGAATATGAAATAGAATGTGAGACTTGGCTTTTCATTTGAAGTCAGAATTTCTTTTCTTCAAAAGAAGCTCATTTGTAGATCATTTACAAAATAGAAAGCTGCAAACCCCAGGCATAGAAGAAAGTGTATATTTTCGTATGACGTAATACCTTTATTTTTATCAGGCAGACCTTATTTTATTGTCATGACTCCTCTTAAAGTGCACATTGTTGTGTGAGTGCACATACATGCATGTACATTCACAAAAACATAGTAATCTTGGCGATTTGGTCACCTTGATGGATTATATGTGCAGGATTTCAAAAGGCAAATTTTTAAGAAAAGGAATTCCAAGTGGAGAAAAACAGATGAATGTATTAACAGCTTTTAAATAGCATGTCAATGATTTAGTTCAGCTGATCTTAAGCATGAAGTCTGTGAAAGGGAGAAAATTGCATTAGAATTGTTTATTGGATTGATGTCTTAGAAAATTATTCTAAAATATTCAGATTCTATTTTGTAGAGAGATAAGGAGATTACATATAATAGCCTAGCTTATTTAATCAATTAATTCCACATGCTCTTAACCATTAGCTCCTAAAATCTCAGTAGCTTAACAAACATTCTCCCCTGCTCATAATGTAATCCAATGTGGGTCAGAGGAAGTTTCCACTTCAAACAGTCCTTCAGGGATCCAGGCCCTGTCCACTAACTTCTAGAGCTTTCTGTCTTTCACCAGGTCCTCTGCATCTAACTTAGTGCTGAGAAGTTTGGGGGTTGCTAAGTGTGAAAGAGCATTTCTCTTTGGCCCATAATATCTCAGAACAGGTCCGCATGGTCTCACTTCTTGGAGAACATTGGACAGAATTTCTGTAATAAATTGGGAATGGAGGAGGAAGAGTGGCTGGAGGTGAAGACAATTCAGAAAATAATTCAGCAATCCAGAATAGAACCTTTCGGACCTTGTCATAGAAAGGGATGAAGTACGAATTCTCACCTCATATGTCTACCCTACAGAATTTTCAAATGATTGCATTTCTAATTCCAAAGTACTGTGAAAAATAGTTCGTGAAAACTAAAATGTAGATACTCTGTGTATTAGAGTGTAAGTATTAATAGCGTAATTTTATTTTCATAAACCTCAAAAGATAACATTGAAGAGAAAGACTGAAAATATGAAGCAAGGATCCAGAGAGAAGAGGTTAGTAACACTATCTGTCAAGGCAGGTGGCTTTGAGTGCAGGAAATAATGCAGACACACCATGTATAGGTATGTAGAAGAGGAGGGTAGTACCGGAGCTAGCAAGAATAAGGTGTTTTGATGTATCAAAATCATGTGCATTTAAAGCAATGGAAACACTGAGCAAGGAGTAAATTTACAGACTATTTTTGTCTCAAAAGGGGTGAAATGTATAATTTACAAGCTTAGGAAGTTGTTTGGATCAGTCCTATTTCTTACCTAGGATTCATTCTTAGAAATTTTGAGAAGTCCCCAAACCAGAGATGGTTATTTCTTATATGCCTGATTTTGCTGTTGGCTATTGTAGACACAGAAATAATGGTGTGAGAGGTTTTCTACTTCTGCTACTAACAGTATTGTCTGAGATTATTTACTTAATTACTCATTCACCATATGATTTGGAGACAAAAGTTTACTATAGGAAACAGTGGCTAATAACAACTGTTAGAAGAGCTGAGTGAAAAAAAAAATCTCAGGAAAAATTCCACCAAATAACTCATCTTGAATTATCCAAGGGTTAGCTTTGAAAATGATTTGCCTGAGAGTTGCTTTAATTCTTTGGAATCTCCAGGAAATTTAGACCAGTTCCCCCAGCCTTCATTAGTGAAAGGGTAGTTTGCAAAAACTTACTGGGAGAGAGCTGTGAATCTCAGGTTTGTCTATGCAAATGAACCCAGCTGCCTAAGAGAATTTCCCCTTCTGCTTTCTAAATCTTTTGCCAGTGCCTCTCACTGGAGAACTCTAACCCAAGATCAAAGAGGGAAGGAGATTCTGTGAGATGTGAACACTGGCTTCTCATCTGAGACACAAAAGAGATCTTTGAAGAGAGCAGCATTAATGCCACATTGGCCACAGGTTATTCAGCTCACTGGCTTCAGATCAACTATGATCTGACTGGGCTTCAAATAGATACTCTGAAGTTGGTCCATTGCTTTGATGATCAGGTGTTCTTTCTGATTTAATGAGGAAACTAGGTAACATTTCCCCAACTCATACATTAAAGAAGTTTCTCTATTTGGAGATGAAAAAAGTGAAGTTGAGTTTTGGGAAACTCTATGCTTGGAATGAGAGTTTTCAGGAAGAGAAAAAAAAAAAAAAGAAACAAAATCCCCCAAAACTTTAACATAGTAGAACTCAAAAGAGAGAGTAGGGTTATTTGGCTAAACCATGGACTTATGCTTAAGGCAGAACAAAAATCCAGGCTCATGCTCTTCCCATTGTATTTATTAATCAATTTGACGTGTGCTTGCCAAGTTCCTACTTCATTCTCTAAGAGTTAAATATACAATGGAGAATCTGCCAATATGTAATTCCTATATTTTAAAATTCCATAGTCTTTTGGGGGAGATGGACACTATAGAAATTAGGAAGAAAAAAATCAAGTATACTTTATATAGTAGTTTCTTTTATTTCTTTCTACTAAACATTGAGTTAAGAATAATGGCTGCCCATGTGTGGCAGTTTTGGAAAGAAGATTTATGCATTTACCTGGTTACCTACTGCACAATAGATTCCCAAGGATATGTATAGAACTGAGCTATTCTGCTTCTCCTTCCCCGACACACATCCTGATTCTTATTATTACTTTTATTTTATTTTCAGATCAAGCTTTCAACTGACAGTTATCTTAGCAATTCTTTATTTTTTGACAGCTTCTTAATAAAATATTTCCCATCTGGTTTATTAACTTCATTTAAAGTGCATAATGCTTTGCATTTTTATAAGTCTAATAGGTCCTGTTGGTTAGTTTATTAGAATGATGTTTTATTTCCATTTCACACAATTTTAAAGACGTTATTTATTACTTCCTCCATCCCCACACTGACACTGAAGCCATTTGTGTTTTATGTGGATATATTCATGGATCACATTGCTAGTTGTGGAGTCTGTTAATGTAATAATAATAATATGTATTTCAATTGACTTTTCCCTGGAAGCCCTGCCAGAGTAACTCCAAAGAAACAAGAAGAATAAAAATAAGGATGTGACAACAGGAAATAATTAGAATTTCTTTTGAAAGACATGCCAAATGTTTTATTCTTTTGGTAATTTTACATAAGCTAAAATAATTTGGCCGGGCGTGGTGGTGCACGCTTGTAATCCAAGCGACTTGGGAGGCTGAGTCAGGAGGATCGCGAGTTCAAAGCCAGCCTCAGCAACTTAGCGAGGCCTTTAGCAACTTAGTGAGACCCTGTCTCTAAATAAAATATAAAATAGGGCTGGGGATTTGGCTCAGTGGCCGAGTGTCCCTGAGTTCAATCCCTGGTTCCAAAAAAAAAAATTAAATAAATAAATAAAAAATAAAATAATTTGTATGTAACTATATAAAGTATATATTTATAGTTGTTAAAAAGGCCTAATAAATGATTTTTTTCTGTATAGTGTTTTTGTTCACTTGAATTGTTTTTACTGAGAAATAAATATTCAACATCTCCTTGTTCATGATCATTTATAGCAACTATAGTTTGATAATTTCATTGTTGAATATCACAAATATTAGCATGAAACAATCTCAGTATATAAAATATGCATATAATATATGTATATATATGTAGTGAATGTATAAAATTGCTATATAAAAGAGCCACAAATGGTTGCTGTATATTGAACCCTAAGCTATTTCTTCACTGTAGGCTGAAACATGTTGGCTTAAAAGCCTGCTGGCATGGAACTCAAATTGTTTCAGATCCAATTGTTTAGAAATTTGCTTCCTTTACATACCCGAAGAAATCTCACCTCACTTTCCCTGCCCACTGATAAGATAGAACTGTACGGTTATAGGATCCCAAGTTGCCCTTTGAAATACTTGACCAAGAGAATCACAGTTGTCCTGTTCACACATTGGCTCCAGCCCTGATTTCAGTCTTCCCCCAAGAGTTCCCTTGTCTTCCTTTCTTTCCTGTAATGACTCCTTGCTGTGGCCTCTGAAAAGCTGCAAGCTGAGAGGATTTCCCCTTTCAGGAATCTCTGTCCAAGCACAGCATCTCAGAGCACTCAACACACCTTCTTTCTAGACCAGCCCCCCCAACCACGTTCCTCAAACATCTTCATTAATTACAAATAATACTCATATATAAATACAAAGACTGTGCAATCTACCCAGCCATCCTCATAACTTCTTTTTAATAAAAATTTGGATCATAAACACCATTACTTAAATAAATAAATAAATATTTTTCAAATAAAATAATTTATAGTCAATTTCATGTTGTTATTTGAATAAATATGAGAATCCTTATAAAATTATGATATATTTGCTTGAGAAACCAAAGCAGCTAAAATGATACACCCATAATTAAAAATTTTATTCTAACATAAAACACAAAGGTACTTTTTTTCTTATATTTAGATGTAGGGATGAAACAGCGCATTGAGGAAGTTTCTGCTAACTGCATTTCCATTTTCTTATATATGCCACATTCTTAAAACATTGTCCTTAATTTTTAGTTTCTATTGATTCATTTGGAATGAGAGGTCAGACAATTTTCAACCACTTGAATGTTTATAAATTTTATTTTTTTCTTTATAGTTTCTTCAACCAAAGCTATTTGGTGACCTAGTCTTTCCAAATATAATAAATAGTCTTAGATATAAAAATTCTACACTTTTCAAACTCTTATTTCATTTGTCTGTTCAATATTCATATAAATTAATTAATAATTTTAACTAGTATAAAAGGATTTAGACACCATCATAGCTGACCTCAGTTGGTCATTTTATAACTTAAAGAACTGTGGCAAAATTAGAAGTAGCCTGTTGCCCCATAGGTCACCCTTACCAATAAATATTTAGGGTTAGGTTAGTAGGTTTCATAGAAGGAATTGAAAATAGTCTGTTAGTTATAAACTTCATTATAGAAAAAACTTTGTTCCCCCAAAAGTCATATGTGGAAGATTTAACCCTCAATGCATTAGGAAATATGGCCTTCTAAGAAGTAATTTATATAAAATAAATTCTCAGAGGTGGCTCACAAATCCAATAGGCCTGGAGTCCTTTTAAGAACAGACACCAGGAGTACATGCTTTCTGAGAAATGATCAGGTGAAGACAAAGTAAGAAGGCTTCCCTCTTGCACCCAACCCTGTCAGCACCTTGATCTTGAACTTCTAGAACTATGAGAAAATGAATTTGTTTTGTAAGCAACTTCATCTGTAATTTTTTAATGATAAATAGACTAATATAAATACTAATAACAATCAGTATGATTTACATGGGGAAAGGGGACTGCTATTACTTGAGTTTAGTTAAGGTAGCTTCTATTATATTTATGTGTTGTCAGTGAATGCCAATCATTCTAGGCATGACATTCTGATTCCTGAATTTTGATTCTTGAGAGTGCTTCAGAGTGTCTTCGATTCATAGGGTCTGCCTCTTGCATATCCTGCTACTTTCCTGCTACTTTCACATATGGATTGACAGTTCTGAAAGCAGAATTCTTGGATAACTTCTTCAGACTTCCATAAACATTGCCTCACAGTCTCCTGCCATTTAGTGTTGCAGAGCAATCTCGGCCAATTGTATCTTATTTCTTTGTACGTATGGTTTTTTTTTTTTTTTTTTTTCCCTTGATGGTTGTAGGATTCTTTCTTTGCCTGTTAACTGTGACAATTCCACTAGATATATTTTGATATTGTTTTCTTTTTATTTATTTTTTCAAGTATAGCACTTTCAAATTCAGAATGAGTTTTTATTAGATGAAGAAAATTTCCCATTGTTTGCCCCATTTATTTTTATATCTTTTAATTAAGTTTTGGGAATCTATTCTCTGTATTGTTTATTTTACTTTTTTCTCATTTTAATTATTTTATTCCTTCTCTATATGCTTTAGAAGATTATCTCATATTTTCTTTTTCATCACTAATTTGATTTTTCTGCAGTATCTAATATGTTTTCCACTTCATTATAAGTAAAATTAAGAAACCATAATTTAGGTACAAATGTGTTCAATCATTTCTTAACTTTCCATTTTATAGGTAATGTATTCCAGATTTATTTGTGTAGTGCCTCTGAGAGCATAAAGGAAATATTTAAAGTATTTATTTCTGTTCTTGCAGACTATTTACTTCAAAAGAAAGCATTGCATAGTCTTTACTGAAGCAAAAATTGCATTTGAAATTCAGAATTTCTATGTGGCCTATGATGCTTCTGTTTTTATTCATTTTTATAGGGTATAATCTATTTTAGCTGTGCCACTCACTATTTGAGTGCTTTTTAGTGAGTTATTTCAACTTTCAGTGCCTAAATTCCCTTATCTATAAAACAAGTTGGATAATAATAGTGTTCATCTCATAGACTTGTATTGAGGATTAAGTTAATCAATACATTTTCTTCATATTTCTTAGCTAAGAAGAGTGCCTGGCGCACAATGAAAATTCAATAATCATTAGATTGAAATGAAAGAACAAGATATATTGGTTTCCAGGAAGAAAAAAAAATTCTTTCTATCTTGCTCTGTAGGAGTGGTACTTTTCCACTAGCTACTTTTTTGTAATCATTCTATAATAGTTAAAACAATTCTCTGGCAATGTTAGCCACAGAATCTCATTTTGAGAACTAGAATGTTTTACAAATGTATTTTAAGTTGTAACTTGTCATATAAGCCAGCCAGAGCCTGCTTCAAGTTTGAGGTTCATAATAGGAAAATGTGTATTGTCAGCATCTTTCATATTTCCTGAGTCTTGTAGTCTTCCTTCTCTCTCTTGCTCTCCAGGCCAGTTTTTGATCCATCCAGGATTGGAACATGGATGTGCAGAAGATGAGTGAGCAGAACTGACATGCAGGTCTTAGCTAAGTGATCCTGGGTAACTTGGTATGAGATTACTGGGCATACAGATGTTCAGATCTGATGTGCTTTTCTAATGAGTATTAGTGAAGTTCTTTAGAAGCAGCTCACAGGGACCACTCTGTTGCAGGTTTCATCAACCCTGGATGTGGAACTCTTCTTCAAACCTCTTTTGACCCCTCCTTGGGGCCAGATTCTTGAGATGGTCCCCTTATTTTGTCAAGTCAGATTACTTTGACTTGGTACTCCTTTAAGAAGGCTCTAGCTTAACTTCTAGTGCATCTTAGAAACTCCCTACTCTTACCTTGGGAAACAGTGGCAGAGAGAAGGATTCAGAGTTGATACTGAGGGCAGAGTAACAAGCTGTCTCCACCTTCCGGCTTCCATCCTATCTGACTTCCAGAAAGAGAGGGTTTTAAATAATAATTGACAGACTCACTTTAACAGGACTCCTATAACAGTCTCATAGCATCAATGAGAGTCAGTTTTTAACTCATTGTGGGCCCTGGGCAGGTATGGTACCTAGTGATCTCCAGTGCTTTGATGGCAATGCCATATAAGACAGTGTGTTACATGGAAAATGATGGTGAATATTCAGGTTGGATATCAAAAGTAGCATTCCTCAAAAGACAGGGGATAAGCAACAATCTTCATAGTAAAATGTAATGTTCAGGGCCAAAGAAGTAGTACCCAGCTGTGATTGTAGAAGTAGCAATGGCATATGAAAAATGCAGGGGAGCCCTGTGGTAGTGATGGCACCATGGGATGGAGCTGCCATGCCAAACAGAGGAAGAGCATCAAATGGGCAAATGGCACTACACTTGTTTGGAGAATGGCTTATGTACTGTGGGATTTCTATGTTTATTTTGAGAGACTTTTGAATTAGCTGCATACTCAGCTTGATACAGCTGAGAGAGAGAACCAACCCCCAAGTGAGTCATTGAAGTTACTATATATATTTTGCTCCAGGTAGCTAAAACGGCTTTTTGGAAGCATGGATTATATGTGGATTTCAATAACTGATGGACAGTACACAAAGTAGATAACAATATATTAGACAGTCAAAAACAACCACAACTCAGGTTAACTCAGAGATTCCATCTCATTTGAAGTTAAATATTTTTAAAAGTTGTATTATATTCTGAATATCCATGTGCTGTTTAGTAATTTTAGTGTTACTGAAGGAAGCCAAGTATTAGGGCAACTTCAGAATTTTTCTAATTTTTAATAGATCATATTTTAATACTATATATACAATATATGATGGGCATTAGAGATCACTAAAATTTTAATGATAAACAGAAACAGAAATTTTTCTATATTTCTTAACAAGAAACATAACATTAAAAAAACTGAAATTAAAAAGCATTTGTATCCTTCTAAACTGTTTTGGAGTATGATAATTATATATTTTATTGGTACAATAAGAAATTTAACTAATAATTAATAAGGTTGTGTTTCTTAGGTTAACTCTTTTGGCTCTTGAATCTCTCATTTAAAAAAAAAGACTACATCATTTCTCTTGTGTATTGCACTTTTTTGTACATACACTTATCAAAATTGTACCTTGTCTGAAGAGCAAGCCTCATGTTCACTTCCCTAAAAATTTTTTCTTGACCATATTAACCAGAAATAAATGGTTCAGTACTTCTTTAAGACAGCTCCAGCTTAAATTCATTAATAATTTTGATACATTTCATTTGTAGTGTTTATTAGATAGTGCTTTGTGATATATGTTACATATATTGCTTTATAATACTTATATATACATATATATCCATTACATATATATTTCTACACCTATCTTAGCTCTGTTACCAAATTTGAACATGTTGTATCTCATGTGGTAGTTTTCTAGCACTGCACTGTATGCAGTTGGTGCTCAGGAACAGTGGGATTCATAATTATTAATCTGTTCCTAAATAACTTGATTAAAAATTAAAAATCTACAAGTGGACTTTCAGATCTATTATTTATTAGAAGACACACAACCCAATGGAAAAGTAAGCAAGGATGGGAATAAGAATTCAATAAAAGGGTAAGTCCAAATAGCTATTACATAAATATGAAAGGATGCCAAATTCGTTGAGAATTTTCAGTAATAAAAGTGAAAGTCACAATGTAAGATTACTTCCCATTCACCAGATGGGCAAAACTTGAAAAGAATGACAGCTAGTGCTGTGAGCAAAATGTAGGCCCTGACCTTTCTGGGAGAGGTGAACTTGAACACATTTTTTGACAACATATTTAGAATAATAAAAAATGTACTATACCTTTGGTACCAGCAATTCTATTTCTAGTAACACATCCTATAGAAATAAAAGCAAAATTACTGTAAGATTGATTATTATAGCATTTTTGTAGAACAAAAAAGCCTGTAAAAAAATAAATGTACTAATAGGCCAAAGAGGTGAATGGTGGAATAAATTTTAATATATTATTCAAAATTATCCAGTCATTAAAAGATTTAGTTCTATAATCTGGCTTGCAAAATAATGTTAGAAAATATGCCAAAAAAAAAAAAAAACAAAACAAACAAAAAACAAAAAAAATGAAGAAAGAAAGAAAATCTGACTTGACTAGGGTCAGAGAAAGAACTGTAAGGTAAAGATTATCCCTTGACCATATCATATTACTGAAATATCACCTCTGATTTTTTTCTAGTCTTTCAGTATCCTCTAGAGTTTGATAATATGCTAGCTTATGTCTACCTGAAGTCAGCTAAATTCATGGTGTGTAACTTGTCTTAGCCCCTTAACATTTTATATTTTTCCTTAAAATATTAAGTCTTGCCTTTCTCTTTGCCCATAGTAGGCAGATAGGGTTTTGTTGTTTTCATTGTTGTTTGTTGTGTTTTGTATTATACTGAGGGTTGAACCCAGGGGTGCCTTATCACTGAGCCAAATGCTACATTCGTGATTCCTTTTATATTTTATTTTGAGACAGGGTATTGCTCAGTGGCTGAGTCTTGCTAAGTGACTAAGACTGGCCTAGAACTTGTAGTCCTCTTGCCTCAGTCTTCTGAGTTGCTGGAATTACAGGTGTGCACCATTGCACCTGGCAGGACATCGTTTTTGAATTGATTGCTTTCCTCAGTGAACCTGGGTAATCGATGAAAGGCCCCTAGTAAAACCGATCCCTATTCTTGTCCATTTGCACTCAGAGATACAGCTACTCTATTCAATTATTCAATCATTTCACTGAAAACTTGGAGAGTTTATTTGTTATAGAACATAATAAAAATGTAAAGCTGTTGCTATCAATAAAAAAAACAGAACATAAGTGTCTGTTTTCCAGTAGCAAGCAAAGTGTGAGTATTCGTGTTGTTCAATATTAGGTAAATCACCACAGACAAGGAAAATTATGCCATAGCTTATGTGATCAGATCAAAACAATAGTCATTTTCTCCACCAATGATTCCTATTAAAGGAATTGTATGCTAACAGTTTCCAATAATGAGTTGGGTTTAATAAATTATGTACTCTTTATAACTTTTTAATGTACATTCTTCCAAGACTGGCCTGTCCCCAGAAGGAAATTCATCAAACAGTCTCTGCACATCAGAAATAAAAGCAAAATGAATAAAATTGGAGTGGCTGAAGCATAACTAGTGGTAATGGGATTGGTCTTGCTTCACTTTCTCTGTCACCCACCAGACATGAGAAATCTCTTACAAGCGGCTCAGTGCTATCTTTTTCCTAGCGTTTTTGTTTCTCCCATAAGTATTAGATATTGACTACCAGCAACAACTGAATTGTGTTTGTGATTGATCTTTGGACTGCTCTGTTGCACCGGAACAGTGCAGTCCACTGCACTGGACTGTATTCCTGAAATACAGTATGTAAAATTAAACTAATGACAATATCTAAACACACATATGTACAACTAAAGATATGTATGAGAGAACGTTGACTACGTATCCAACAGCTCCTTTTAATCTTTAATCTTCATAGTTTAGAAGAGGAACATTAAAGGAGAAAAAAATCAAAAGTGATATGAGAGGCATTTCCCTGTTTTAATGAACCATCTAGAGGAAATAGGTTCAATTGTCTTTGGATTCACACAGTAAATAAATATCACATACACTTTTGTGTTCTAAACTAAAAATTTATTGCTTTTATTATACACTTTATCAAATACTCAATGTGAGTAAGTGGACTTCTTTCCTCTAAAAAAATACATTTGATCTTTGGAAATAGATCATATACTTAATCCTGTCCAGTTTTCATTACTTTCCAGTGTGTAAAACAAATTGCTAATTTCTGGGATTGGAATAAGGGATTTTATGTTATATATATATGAATGAAATATTTATTTCAAAAACATGAAAATGGCCACTTCAAGTTATTAAGTCAACACTGATTTTTTAAGAAATTGTGACTGTATCAGAATGTTTAAAGCAGCTATATATATTAAATACACAATTATGAATTGCCAAATCTATTTTCCCATTAGATGGGGTTCCATGGCAAAGATCTAGGTACTGGAACACTCTCCATACTTTTTCTTTCCCTATGACCTGGAAACATATGAAGCTGGTAGAACCACACTGGAAGGAGACTTTGATGTGGATGGTTGCATGAAGACATTGCTGTGGAGACAATGCTGTTGACCCAGGTCTGACTGTGAGGTAAACCAGAAATAAATTTCTTTTGGGTTAAGCCACCAAGATCTTGGATGTTGTTACAGCACCTAGATTTTTGACTCTTTTTTACTGGCAAGTGTGCTTCCTGATGTAACATAAGAACAGTTTAAAATGAGTTAAACATTAAAGGCACTTATAATCTCACATATCAGAAAGTTCAGAGTTGATAAAATGCCAATGTTCACAAATTCAGTGACTCAGTAAAATCAAGAAGGATCCAGATTTTTCCAGTTTCACTCTGCAATCTCTTAGGTTGTCTCACATCTTGGTCACAAAACAGCTTCTGTCCTTCCAGACATCACACAGAGAAGACAGTGGCCAGTAAATGACTTCTTCTCAGGTCTCTCTTTCAAGAAAAAAGAGATCTTTTCCAGAAGCCACTCTGTAGACTATCCTTTAATTCTCATTCCCCAGAATCGGTCATGCCTTCTTCCAGACCAATCACTTGAAAGGATCATGGTGTAGACTAATTAAGATTCACTAGTAAGGACTTAATCTTTACTAAAACACATAGCCAACCAGTAATACCTGAATAAAATCAGAGTTCTTTTAGTGAAGAAGAAAAGAAAGGTGACTTTGAGGCAATCAGTAGGATATACTCAGGTCATTTAAAGTTCATTAGAGCCCAAAATTGCAGATGTACTCCATCCATTCTGGTTATATAGATTATGATGATGTGTCAGTGAAAGAAAGGTGTTTGGATAATAAAAGCAGAATTGGCCAAAGTGAAGCAGTATGCAATTTATATATTAAAGGTACCCATTTATAAGAGGGTGCTACTGATGTGGATACCATTGTTAGCAACTTTGGCATTTGTATAGCAACATCTTTACTAAGTATTTAAAACATTTGTAGATTTGTGTAGAGAAGAAGAAATATTTATTAGAATATTCTCATATAAAAGCCAGAGTGATGTATACATTTTCTCAGTTTAGGTTAAGGCTTCATAAACAACAAAAAGTATTTTGATCATAGGAATTAAATGATCCCAGAAGTCAAGAAGATATTTAGAACTGCTGGGACTAACTCCATATATCACAGATGAAGAAATTGAATTCTGTAAGGATTAAGTGAATTTTCCCAGATTTTATAAAAGATCAGTTCCTGGCAAGTCAGGAACCACGATTAAATTTTCCCTTTCTTCAGTCAAGAGCTCTTTATAATGTAGTATTATTACTTTTATCAGTGCATAAACATCAATTAGGAAAATGACACTTAAGTAAAAGAGGAATGCATTCCATGTGTGCAAAGCAGTGTTCCACACAATTTTTTCTTTCTTTATTTTTGAGACAGGGTCTTGCTAAGTTGCTTAGGATCTCCCTAAGTTTCTGAGACTAGCTTTGAACTTGTGATCCTCCTACCTCAGCCTCCTGAGCCCCTGCGATTATAGGCATGTACCACCATGCCCAAGCACACAATTCTTAATTTAAGAATAATGTTAAAATTTTCTAAGCTCTCCCTGGGTGCTGTACTAAGCTTTGTACATTGCATCAATTCATTTATTAGTTACAAAATCCTATGATGTAGCTGCTATTAATGACTCCATTTTTCATGATAAAACTTTTACTGTTGGTAAGTATAGTTTATTATCCAGAATTAATCTCTCATTAGATTTAATTAATTAATTAATTAATCTCTCAGAGATTTTTTTGTAGATATGACCCTTTGAGGTGACAACTACTGGAGCACCTTGAAACGAGATAAAGATTGATCAGATTTTTGGGAGAGAGAGGGTTGTGGGTGCAGCAGAACACCATACTGCCGGCCTCTGCTCTTGACTCACCACTGTTCTCTCTGGCCGAGGAACAAGGGGGTCAGGATGCCACACAGCACGCATGGCATTTAAAGACACCAGAAAGACACCCATGGAACCAGAGGTGGCGATTCATCAAATTAGAATTGCCCTCACCAGCCGCAGAGTGAAATCACTGGAGAAAGTGTGTGCTGACTTAATTAGAGGTCCAAAGGAAAAGAATTTCAAAGTGAAAGGACCTGTTCATATACCTACCAAGACTCTGATAATCACTACAAGAAAAACACTTTGTGGTGAAGATTCCAAGACATGGGATCATTTCCAGATGAGGATTCACAAGGGACTCATTGACTTGCACAGCCCTTCAGAGATTGTTAAGCAGATTACTTCTATCAGTATTGAACCAGGAGCAGAGGTCGAAGTCACCATTATGGTTGCCTAAGTTAACTGTTTTAATAAATTGACTATTAGTTGTTAAATTTTGTTTGCTTTTATTCAGAATTTTAGGAGTAGAAATAAAACTGGGTTATGAATTTTTAAAAATAGATTGATCAATCAAAAGTCATCTATTTTTATCTTTGTGCAGAATAAAAGTCAAAGGTACAGACAGGTGGTCTTAATAAGTATTTTTCAGAGTTAGTCTTAATAACAAATATTTTTTAGAGGAATTCTCACATTAAATACCTCTTTCCAATACGGAATTACATAGTATTTCAATATGACTCATTTTTCCCAAGGATATATCTGCCCATCCAAGGCAGGTAGAGAAAAAACTTTTGGGGGTTCAGGATTAATCAGCTTGGTCATGCAGTCTTTGATAGCTATCTGATGAGTCCCCTTTCATCATCTTGCTGTGAACCTTGGATTTTGGAATCATCAGCATCTACTCATCACCACTGACGAATCTAGGATTGATTTTCATTTGCCATGTTCAGTTTCAAATATTGATCAGCAGGAAAGCATCTACCACATATCTACCCAGGCCAAGATTATATGCAATTCACATCAACAAATTAGGGAGGGTATATGCTCACTGGTGACTTATTCTGAGAAAAATGATTGACACACTGCAGTTGGTGGAGCTGCACTGAACGTGTCAACCAGTTGCTTTAATCACATATACTTTCATTCTGTAATGATCAAATGGCTTGTTTAATATTCTTAATGAAAACTACTGCTTCCCTCTAGTTTTCTGTCTTTTGTGACTGATAGTAAAGAGCCTGTCAAATTTTTGTCTTACTGATTCTATACCTGCTCTGAGAAGGGTTACATTAATGATCTAACACAATTTTAGAATTGGTGTTTAGTTTTCCCAGGTGTTTCATCAGAGTACATGCCCCAGTGAAAATATAATAAGCTAAAATTTGTCCCATGTTGGTGAAGTATAGTCTAAAGAGTGTTTCAGTTTCTACTTACATGGGAACATCATTTTTTATGGAATGGCCTTGGACCTGATTCATTTCAATATACTTCTGTTCTGCAGACTAACTCATCTCCTAGCATATTTAGATGATGTCTCTTGGAAAGATGCCTCATGGCATGTCTGCTTGCCTTTGTAAGGGGCTACATGATGGTAGCTGAACAGCTTTGGTTATTAAATATCAGGAAATAAAATCCAATTTTTATTCATCTATCATATGAAGGTATATGTAAATACGTTTGAAAAAGTTTTTATATGTTTAAAACAGTTACTCATTGACCCATTAAATTTAATAATTTGTGTGTATGTGGCTACAGAAAATTATATTTACTGAATATTAGGGGAAAAAACACCTTTAGGAAAAACAAGTATCACTAAAACATATATATATATATATATATGAATGACACACACTGATTTTTTAAAAAATTGGTGAATAGGCAATGGATGCAGTACAGAGACTACTCGTCCATATAACTAACAGTGCTTACGTTGTTGGCTTTCAGAGTCACAGATTTGTGAATGCCAAAAAACAAAACAACAAAGTTCTCTGTGTTTTTTCAAATGACAATGATGGTGCTTTATTTCTATTTACTATACAATTCTTTATTGACAATAATGCATTTAAAAAATATTTATTAGCTGTTGTTGGACCTTTATTTTATTCATTTCTTTATGTGTGGTGGTGAGAGTTGAACCCAGTGGCTTACACACGCTAGGCTCCACCACTGAGCCACAATCCCAGCCCCAACAAAATGCATTTTGAATCAGTCTGTTGACTTCTTCATATACTAGCTCATAGCTCATGTTTTCATGATGTTTACTTTAGTTAATTTAATTTAGTTAACTTAATTTACTTTAGTCACTTTGGTTAAACTGAAATTTAATTGAATGTTGATTTATGTACATCAAATTTATAGATTTGTGGTTATTTAGATTTGTGTATCTTTGTGTTGTGCAAAGCAATTATTTCTACAAACCCAAACATACAGATGTTTCTGTAAAAAAAGAATTAAATTATAAGAATTAATTAGAATCAGAGCTTGGAAAACTAACATTAAAACATAAAATCTGGGTTTATATGGAGTGTTAAGAATGCACTGTTGATTCTGCTGCCTTCAAATCATCCAAGACACATGATTTGTCTTTGAACATTCCCAGAGGAAAGTGGATTCCATAAGTTCTTAGATAACTTGTTCCTGCATTTAACAACCCTGGAAATGAGAAAAATTGGTCCTTATTTTATTTAATTCTTCTGAAGTACATTTAAAATATTTCCTTCCTTTTCTGATTTCACTAGAGATGACTAAAGTTGGTCACAAAGCACCATGAATATGTAGGGACACATTAGTCTTGTCATTACTGCTTCACCTGTCATGATGTCATGATACCTGGCTCATAGTAGGTCCTTAATAAATATTTGTTAAAACTATCAATTAACCAGGTCCATTTAAATTACATTTCAATCTTTTTGTCCTAACTAAATAATCTCTATTCTTGTACAATACCATATCTGCCCTTCAGAAATTTCAAAATATTCTACAATAGATTTTTTTTT
>JAJEJO010002633.1:0-16932 GCA_020662805.1 Glaucomys volans
GTGTTTCTAATTTTATTTTTTAAAATATTTTTCTTTTGTTTCGGATGAACACAATACCTTTATTTTTTATTTATTTACTTTTATGTGGTGCTGAGGATTGAACCCAGTGCCTCAACACAAGCTAGGCAAGTGCTCTATCACTGAGCCACAACCCCAGCCCTTCTAGAGAGTTTTATAAGTAAGTTTTACTTACTTGGGTCTTTGACCTATTTTGAGGGTTTTGTTTTGTTTTGAATATGATGTGAAAGGAGGTCTTCAACTTCATTCCTTTGTTCGTGGATATTCCAGTTGTCCCAGTACTATTTGTTGAAAATCAATTCTTTCCCCCATTTAAGTGTCCCAGCACTGCCTCACAGGAGTAAGTCTGGAATCCCCGCAATTTAGGAGGCTGAGGCAGGAGTATTGCAAGTTGGAGGCCAGCCTCAACAACTTAGGGAGACCCTGACACAAAATAAAAAACACAAAAGGCTGGGGATAAAGCTGGATGATAAAGTGCCCATGGGTTCGATCCCCATGATATCGATGGTTATCAGTGAGGAGTTCTGCTTCCTCAAATGTTGAAGTATAACACCAGAGAATCACAGGAGGCAAGAGAGAATCACAGGAAGGGGCCCAGGGGTCATTGATTAGCAACTCCCTGCCTGCAGCCTCTTGGGAGGAGGCAGGTAACTTTGGTGATCAAAGGACTCTGGAGACACTGACATTCCATCCTCCAGGGGCAGTCTCCAACTTCCCAGACTCAGGGGGCCTCCATTTCCACAATTCCACTGGATCACCTATAATTGTGGCTTCACCCAATATTGATTAATAAATAAACATCCTGGGGAGTGCAAGTCCTACAACTCTATCATTCTTTTTAAACTTTGTTTTGTTTGGGGGGCTGGGACCAGAGCCCAGGTTTCACACATACCAGGCAAGCGCTCCACCACTGAGCTCCACCACAACCCTTGTTCATTTCTAGATTGTTTTTGTGCCAATTCTGGGTACCTTGAGTTTCCAGATTTCCTCTTTCTGATCAATCTTTTTGAGAACGAATCTAATCTTGCATCCTTGAGATGATAGCAATTATTTTTATGTGTCCCTGCTTTTTTATACACATAAAAGTTCTCTACTGTAAGCTTTATTCCATACTTTAGTTTATTTGATATATGATTGGCTACCTAATTTATTTATTTTCCTAACACTTCGCTTCAGAATTTTGTTGTTAGAAATATTGTTGCTAAGGCCGACTTCATTCCATATTTGGGAAATGTTCTCGGTAGGTGTAAAATCAGTTCAAAATCTAAATCAGAGAAAAAAAGCTCCGCTAGACTTTTCAACCTTTTCGTAGCAGAAGGGTCTTTTCCCCACTGGTGCAGCCCTCCTCCACTGGTGCAGCCTCGCCATTGGTCCAGCCCTCGCCCACTGGTCCAGCCCTCGCCCATTGGTCCAGCCCTCCCCCACTGGTCCAGCCTCGCCATTGGTCCAGCCCTTGCCCTTTGGTCCCGCCCTGGCTCATTGGTCCAGCCCTCGCCCATTGGTCCAGTCCTGGCTCATTGGTCCAGCCCTCGCCCATTGGTCCAGTCCTGGCTCATTGGTCCAGCCCCGCTCATTGGTCCCACCCTCGCCGTTGGTCCCACCCTCGCCCATTGGTCCAGCCCTGCTCATGGGTCCAGCCCTGCTCATTGGTCCAACCCCGCCCCCGCCATTGTTCCCACCCTCGCCCACCGGTCCAGGCTTCCTTCATTGTTCCAGCCCCCGCCCACCGGCTCAAACCTCGCCCATCGGTCCAGTCTGCCTCTCCAGCAACCCCGTGCTGCGGGGTGCGTACCGCGATGGCTCCCGGAGTTGCTTTCCTGGGACACTTGGCGGCCCCACGTCCAAGTCCCCACTCCTCGCTCGATGCCTCCGGCTTCTCGCTGCCCGTCCTGGACAGTGCAGGGCACAGACGCTACTCCTCCCGGGACGACTCCAACTCCAGGCCCCCGGCGCCCCTCTCCTCCCCTCCCGGGCTCTAACGCTGTGACTGGAACTGAGCCGGGGCTCCAGGAGGGCTGAGGCCCAGGTCCCAGGACAGGAAGGCTATCGCACTTCCCAAGTCTTCCCGCACCCTGCGTCCTCCGTGGGATCCTTCCACATCCTGTGGATTTCAGGAGTCCTCCTCCACCCCACCTCATCCCATGCCACCCCACGCACCCTCTGCGTCTTCTCCAATCGACACATCCACTGACCCTGCGGCCCCTCCTCGCGCTCCGCGATCCGGAATCTGTACCCCAAGAATCCTGCCCCCCGCTGGCTCCCTCTCTACCTGTTCTCCACACTGGGAACTTCAGGGACCAAAAGCGACAAAAATCCTTTCCCTGGTGGTGTTGAGCTTAAGTTACCGGGCGCGGGGCTAGGGGCCCGGATTACCAAGAAGCAATAGACATATTAAACCATGAAGTGCGTAGTTTTAGAATCCGGTATGTGCTATGCGGAAAATAAAGCAGGAAGGAGGGTTGCAACTTCCGTTGGAGTTTATTTTGGTGGGTGGGCATCGAAGAGTATGGGTCTCTGTCTCTCCCCGTAGCGAGCCTTCTGCAGGTCAGTACTGAATAATGAAGAGTCCGGCACGGTGGCGCACACCTGTAATCCCAGCAGCTCAGGAGGCTGAGGCGGGAGGATCCCAAATTCAAAGCCAGCCTCAGCAATTTAGCAAGGCCCTAAGCAACTTAGTGAGATCCCATCTCAAATAAAACATAAAAAGGGCTGGGGATGTAACTTGGCGGCAAAGCGCCCCTGGGTTAAATCCCCAGTACCCCCAAACAAGCAAAGAAGTAAATAGGGGGCTGGGGATATAACTCAGTTGGTGGAGTGCCTGTCACACAAGCACAAGGCCCTGGGTTCAATCCCCAGCACCGCACACACACACACACACAAAATAATAAATAAATAAATAAATAAATAAATAAAATAAAAATCAAAAAATTAAAAATAAATAAATAAATAAATAGGACTGAGAGGCAGCTCAGTGGTGGGGCAGCAAAAGGTAAGGTAGGGACCTGACCGGGACCTGCCTGGGGTGGGTGGGGGCAGTTTTGCCCTGCCTGGGGCATTTGAGTAGGAGCTGGCTGCTGGATGATGTGGGTGAGTGGATGGAGACTGAGTGGATGGAGACTCTTTCAAATCTATGGTGATGGTGACAGTGCCAGGGAAGGGCAAGCTGGGAGGTGTACCCTGCAGGAATCATTGTTCGCAGTCTGCATTTAGATGCTTTGAGTAAGGGAGGGAGGGGGCAGGTGAGGGTTCACTGCACTCATCTGGCAGCTTTCATGTGGTCACTTTTTTTTTTTTGAACCAGGGATTGAACTCAGGGACTCTCGGCCACTGAGCCACATCCCCAGCCCTATATTTGTATTTTTTATTTAGAGACAGGGTCTCACTGAGTTGCTTAGGGCCTCACTAAGTTGCTGAGGCTGGCTTTGAACTCTCGATCCTCCTGCCGTGCACCACCACGCCCGGCATGTGGTCACTTTTTAAAAGTAAAAACATAAGAGAACACAATTTTGACTTTGCCAGACCCAGTACATAGCTTCTGGTTCCTGTCAGCTCCCCAGTCCAGGTCACTCCCCAGGATCACCAGTTCCACCTGCCCACTCTGCCCCATGTGTGCTTTTGCTGCCCCCAGTGGCACCTCACAGAGCCATCAAAAGTGACTCAGCTCCGGTGCTCCACACCACCCCGAAGACTGCCCGGTGGCCTCCCAGGCAGCCACAGGAGGACTGGATGGTGTCACACCAAAGTCCAGAGGAGGGGACATCTGTGCAATCACTGTCTTGTGGGTAGGAGGGAATCCACCCTCCCTGACTGGCCTGGCCTGTGAGTGATGGCTCTCAAGAGGCTTGAGAGGCCCAGCATGGGGTCACCTGCTTGGCCCCTCCTCCCTCCCCTCCTCTGCACTCTGGCTTCTCTGGGGTTACCTCCCCCAACCCCCAGCTCTTCTGCAGGAATTCCTTTTTCTTCAGGGGGCAGGTGGGCAGTGATGGGGATTGAACCCAGGGTCCGGCACAGGCTAGGCAAGTGTTCTGATAGCTATGGCCCCAGACCCCAAGGCATTCTTATCATCTGACAAAACCACACAATGAAGAGCACCCAAGAAAAAAGAAAGCATAGTGGACTCTATTTGAATATAGAATGAAAACCAAAGAAATTTCCAATTACAGTCACAGAACAGAATAGAAATGTTACAAACAATGTTATAAAAGTAATATAGCAAAGTGAGAGCTGGGGAAAGAATTACCAGGTGATTTGTTTCCTGAGGGAGTCAATTGACACAGTTAATTTTTTGGGGGCCTGGGGGGAGGGTGCTGAGGATTGAACCCAGGGGTGCTTAACCACTGAGCTACATCTCCAGTGTTTTTTGAGACAGTTCTTGCTAAGTTGCTGAGGCTGCCCTTGAATTTGTGATCCTCCTCCTACCTCAGCCTCCCAAGTCACTAGGATCACAGGAGTGTGCTACCAGGCCCGGCTCATCCCCAGTTCTTTTGATTTTTTTTAATTTTGAGACAGGATCTTCCTAGGTTGACTGAGGCTGGCTTTGAACTTGTGATCCTCCTGCCCGCCAAGTCACTGGGTTACAGGCCTTTACCACTGCACCTAGCAATGCTAACTAATTTTGAATAAACGTCTAAGAACACAAGGCCTCTACATCCAGCATTTAAAAATGATTCCTTGTGCCAGACTCAATTTTCAAATAAGGTCCATGAGGTAAAAGGTATGGAGGCTGAAGCTTGGTCGCCCCCTGGGGTTCTCTGGGAGCCTCTAACCTTGAGGAGGGTAACTGTGTCTCCTTCATCTCTCCTCCCAGCAGGGCAGCCCCCATGAGCTTGGGAAGGGGCTCAGGTTCCAGGGAATTTCCTGCAGCCCCCAAATCACCTGTAAAGAACATAGGAGGTCCCTTTGCACTTTTGTCAGGATCCTTTCCAGGCCCCAGGAGCTGCAGGCCCACCCCTTCCTCAGCACAGGATGGGAGCCACCATCCTCAGGAGGGTGGGCTCAGTGCCTGGGAGCCATGTCTAGGAGGCTTCCTGAGGAAGAGGAGCTTGGACCAGGGAGGGCAGTGGCTGAGGGGCATCCTGGGCAGACCCAGCAGGAGGGAGTCTGAGGTTCCCTGGGGGAAGGTCAGGCAGCATCCAGGGTCTGGTGATATCAGGCACAGGGCAGAGTTCCCACCATCCCGTTTCAGACCAAGGGCAGCAGGAAGGGAAACCTCAGGGGCTCCACCTGGTTATGGTCAGCAGCTGGTCTTCCAGCCTGAGGTTGGGAACCCAAGTAAAGAGTCCACTAGTTTGATGGCCCAGGCCAGGCAGTTCTGGGGCAGGGCCAGGTGAAGGCTGATGGGGGAGAGAGGGCCCCAGGGTGGTGGGGTTAGAGTCAGGTCTCCAAGGACTTGAATCCTAGGATGTTTAAAACCTGTCCATTATGGGAAATAGCATTCAGCTTTTAAAATTCTCCTTTTGATTTTTTTTTTTTCTGCTTACAAAAGTAACTTAGGGTTGATGTAAAATTTTGTTTAAATTACACAACGTTGAAAGTGAAAATCCGCCAACAACCCTGCCTGGGAAGTCCTGGGGACTAGCAGAACCACCCAGTTGCTTGGCAGTGAAGACGCAGCAGCTGCCGTTGCCAAGGTTACGCAGATGCACCGGGTGTAGCAGAGCAGGCTGCGGCCGGCTCCCCGCGCACAGCGGGATCCGTGGCTGCAAATCCGCTGTCTTCCTTGCCGCCTAAGTCTGGAAGAGAGGTGGGGTGATCAGGCTGGTGGCAAAGGGCAAGGGACAGGATGGGAAGGGCTGGCCCTGGGAGTCGGTGGGGGGGGTTGTCTATCCATGCAGGAGCCCCCCTGCCCTTGCTCCTGGCCTTGCTGGCTGCTGGGTCAGAAGCCTCTGGTGGCTGACAGGGAAATAATTGCCACTTCAGAGCCACTGCTCCCAAAGGTCACCAGCCTAGGGACACATAAACTGTAAAAATCATTTCCAAGACACCTGGGGCTGAATGGGAGAGAGCCACTGCCATCCCCACTGCCTGGGCAGATATGGGGAAGTCTGCAGGAAGGAGGGGTGGCAGGAGCCAGGGGCCATCCCCCAAGAGTGCCTGCAAGAGCCCAGCCACTGAGTGCAGCCCTTCATCTGAAGAAAGGAGACCTGGTTCCGATCCCCACAAAGCAGAGGGCCTACAGCCTGAACAGGAGAGGATGATGAGCAGCAGTGTCCAGAGGGCTGGAAGGACCCTTAGATGGCTCTATCCTACACAGCTCAGTGGAAAGAAAAGATTCCACAGGGGCCGAGCACCAGCAGTGACAAGCTGGTGGTCTCAGGGCAGTGTCTTAGCTGCTCTGAGCCCAGCCTCCAACAAGACTGGAGGGAACATGGTGAAACATGGATGCACTCAGAGCAGGCCTGGCTGCAGGGAGTTGGCCCGCTGCAGAGCTGCAGAGGAGCTCGAAGCACAGGGGCCCAGGATTCCTGTCTCTAAGCACTGCCTCAGGGCTGGGAGACCCAGCAGGAGATGGAGGCGGCAGGGCTGTGCCTGGGGACACCCCCATCTCAGGTGTCCCTGACCTCAGGCCATGTCCCATAAACATCCATCAGTGCGGGCAGAGTCCCCTGCACTGTTCAGGCAATGAGGAATACTCAAGGCCCCTCCCTTCCCTTATGCCTGGCTGCCAGGTGAGTCCTCCAGCCCAGCCCAAGGGGGCCACCTGTTCAGAGGCAGCAAACCAAGGCCCAGGACTCTGGCTTTTTCATCCCCATCTTCTCAGGGCATGACAGACCCCACTTCCAACTGGGAAGAAACGCATCCCCTGGACTCTCCCCCTGGGGTACTTCCCAGATTTTATACTCGGAGAATGACTTTGCGTTCTTACATTTGTACCAAGCCTAGTGGGGGCCGAGGGATCTGCTTGGAGTTCTTACAGACTAACACAGGAAAATAGACGCTCACTGACTCACCCACTAGGCAAATACAAAGAAAGACAGAAACTGACAAACACAGATGTTCACGTAGACAGTGACTCACACCCAGATTATGCACAGAAATGGCCACAACCCAAGCACCGGCACGTGCCAGGACATAGGCACTCTCCCATCATCCTAACCAGTCTATCTGCCCTGCTGCCAGGGGATTTCCAGTTCCTGGGAGGTCTTGCCTGGTGGCCCTTGGCATCCCACGTATTGCTAACCTGGGGCCTTCTCCAGCCCCAGGGACGTCAGGAGACAAGTGGGCGGACAGGTCATCCTCCTGGCCCACAACTTGCCTGGTCCCAGCACCCTGATTTCTGAAAGTGCATCTTGTGGCCACTAGCCTACCTCAATGCCCCATCCTCTGCCCTCCAGCTGCCTATACTCTGAGCACCCCAGGCTTAGTCCATTACCTTTCAGGGGACACCCACCAGCACCCCCTGTCCCTAGCCACTTTCCTGTTGCCTGAGCTTTTGACCCCAACCTTGCTACTCCTACAGAGCCCTGAGGCATTCATGGATGCTGAGAACCTGCATTGTGACAATGCAGTCACAATGTCTCTGAACTGGGTGCAGAGAAAGAGGCAGCCTGACCCTCCACCTGCCTTCCACCCCACTTCCCACCTGGACATATCCCTGCCTGCTACTTCTGTCCAAAACCCACACCGGGGCAGAGCCCGTGGGTGGGTGGGGGTGGGGATGGGGCCAGAGTTGCCCAGCTTGTTCAGTCCTGTCATCCTATCACTCCAAAGCAAGAGGGCAGTGGACTTGCCCAGTCAGCCCTGCCCCCCTTTAGCCAGCCTGCAGTCACTGGGGCCCCTCCCTGGCCTCATGGCCCTGGAAATCCTGAACGGTCCTTCCAAGAGGCTCCAGGGAGGGGGAGGCTGGGATAGAAGAGGCAGAGAGGGGAGGGCAGGCTGGAGAGGCTGTCACAGGACCACCTGGCCTGGTCTGCTGGCCTCCCTGAGTCCCAGCACCCAGTGGGCACTCAGCTGTTGCTCAGGAAATAAAAATGAAGCAGTCAGCTGAAGGGACACAGGAACTTTCTAGAACATAGGGAGGGTGGACCAGGAAGCCCAGGCCTTCAGAAATGCTCACCCTGCAATCAAGGTCTTAAGAACAAGCAGCAGCCCCCTTGTCCCCGCATGCAGCACATGGTGTCAGGCCCACCTCCAGCTCAGACACTCCTGTGGGAGAGCAGGGTGCAGACCTCGGAGGGGCAAGGCTACCTCACAGCACTGGGCCAAGGCAGAGTCCCAGGCCCCTCATGGATACAGGGCCTGCACCCACACCCTGCTTGGAGGAAGCAGGGGAAGGGAGGCCAGGAGGCAGAGGGAGTGGCAGGGACTCCTGGAGAAGGAGCCAGCTGTGGGGGCGACTAGGAAAGGCTGTCTCTGGGAGGGGCCACCCCGGCTCCCAGAGCCTCACCAGGGTCCAGCTTGCTGCGTTTTTGCTCAGGCTCCTGAGGGGCCGCCTCGATGGCCCGCTGAGCCTCTGGATGCGTCTTAAGGAGGGCCTTGGCCAGAGTGGCAGGACCGGGTACCCCCAGGGACATGATGCAGTGCACTCCTTTACGCTTGGCCCCAGCCACTTTGGCACTGTCTTTGGAGGCTGTCAGCAGGACCAGTTTGGAGAATTTCCTGGGCTTCCTGGGGGCTGCTGGAATGACATCTGTGCCCGCCTTGGGGGATGACTCCTGGTCGTCCTTCACACTCTTGTTCTCCTGATCACTGGACTTGGGCAGGGACATCCTGGAACCAACAGTCCAGCCCTCAGGCCACCACACTCAGCGTTTGGCAAATGGGTTTCTTTTCCTCTTCCTCTTCCCTGTCCAGGTGCCTGCGAGTCCAAGGGCTCTGTCCTAAGGGAGGAGGCAAAATCCAGTCAGTGAAGGAAGCCTTTGGGTCGGGGCTCTAGACAATGGACCTGGGATGCAGCTGAGGGCAGTACTCGGAACCAGCAATTTCACTTTTCACTAATCCATCATTTTCTCAAGTTGTAATGTCCATGACCTCACTTTTTTTTTTTTTTTTTTTGGCATGAACTAGTTTACAATGGGAACATATTTAACACTTAAAAAGATACATTTACTCACAAGCTAACTTTTTCACTAGTCCATTACTCAGAGAAAAGGGTCTCCATACATATGCAACAAGAAAATAAAGATTAAGGCCAGGTGTGGTGGTACATGCCTGTGTCCCAGTAGGTCAGGAGGCTAAGGCAGGAGAATTCCAAGTTCAAAGTCAGTCTCAGCAACTTAGCCAGGCCCTAAGTAATTTAGCAAGGCCCTATCTCTAATTGAAATATAAAAAGGGCTGGGGATGTGGCTATGTGGCTGTGTGGTTAAGTGTTCCTGGGTTTAATCCCAGAAAAGAAAAAAAAAAAAAAAAAGAAAGAAAGAAAGATTAATATTTGGCTGGGGATGTATGAGTTCAGTGGTACAGCTCATGCTTAAAAGATCAATACAAATTACTAGAATAAAAAAATAATAAAACTAAATATATTAAAATCCTGGTTTCAAACTTATAGACACAGCAGAAATTGACAGAGAAAAGGAGTGACAGAGACCTCCTTGTTGGTAGGTGAGAGACAAGAGACACTCCACTCCATTCCTCTGGCCCACCCACCCACTCCCGGCACAAAAGTGACCTGAGTCAGGAATGAGATGTTATGACCTCAGCCCTGACCTCCAATGCTGTAACCCAAGGACTTCCCTTCCAAGTGGCACCATCACCCCTGCTCTGCCCCAGGAGGATGGTGGCCTCAGGTAATAAGTGAGTGGTCCAGGAGTGCAGCGTTGGGAAGAGCCAGGAGCAGGCCTAGCAGGTCCAGAGCCAATGCACATTCCTCTGGCCCTGAGTAGTCAATGCTACCTTAAGTAAGGTACAAAGAAAACTGCTCTGTAGAGCAGATGGAAATGGTCAGAATCATAACTTAAAGTCAGGTGCAGTGGCCCACACCTGCAATTCTAGCAGTAGTAGTCTGGGGACTAAAGCAGGAAGATTGCAAGTTCAAGGCCAGCCTCAGCAACATAGGGAGATCCCATCTCAAAAAGCAAAGAGGAAAAAAAGAATTCCAAACAGTGCAGGCTGATACTTCTCCTTCCAAGAGGCGGCACTTAAATCTCCTCTCTAGCCTTAGTGACTCATTTCCAAATATCAAGCACAGTAAAAATGTTAACTTTGCAGTGAAGACACCTGGTAGACACCTCAACCAGGTGGTCAAGGACATCCACTGACCATGAGACACGTGGATGTCAGGCGATGCAATGTGACGAAAGGGCACCTTATGTCTGTGGGATCCTTCCCTCAAAAGCATCACACTTGGCTAATCATGAGAAAACCCCAGGCAGTCCCTCCTTGAGGGATATTCTATAAGATGCCCAGTTGGTATTCTTCAAAACTGTCAAGGTCATCAAAATCAAGGAAAAACTGACTTGTCATAGATGAAGGGAGAGTAAGGAGAAGTGCAGACTAAAGGCAATGTGGGATCCCAGATCAGATCCTGGAACAGAAAAAGGACATTAGTGAAAATTTATGAAATTGAATAAAGTGTATACTTTAATAGTATTTGTGTGGGCTGGGAAAGGAGGTCAGTGGTAAAGTGCTTGCCCAGCATGCCTATGCCCTGGGTTCAATCCTAGCACAGCAAAGATAATTATTTTTTATATACCAGGATTGAACTCAAGAGCATTTTAACCAGTGAGCCACATTCCCAGCCCTTTTTATATTTTGTTTTGAGACAGGGTCTCACTTAGTTGCTTAGGGCCTGGCTAAGTTGCTGAGGTTGGCTTCGAAATTGCAATCCTCCTGCCTCAGCCTCCAGAGCTGCTGGAATTAAAGGCATGTGCCACTGCACCTGGCAATTAACTTTTTAAAATTAAGTTTTCTGTTTTAATCATTGATAAAATTAAAAGATAACTCAAAATGGAAGAAAAAGTTTTGCAGGTTATATACTTGATAAGGGACTTGCAGACAGAATTTCTAAAAAAACACTACATGTCCATAATAATAAGAAAAGACCCAATTATAAGATAGGCAAAAGTTTCAAACAGGCCTTTCTCCTAAGAAGATATACAAATGACCCAAATGACCTATACATAAGATGCTCATCATCAGGCATCAGGAGATGCAAATAATACCCATACTGAAATATATTTCACATCTATCAAAATGGACACAATAAAAGAAAAGGTAGATAAGTGTTGGCAAGGATGAGAAGAGACTGGACTCTCACCAGGCACGCTGGAACATGCCTGCAATCTCAGTGGCTGGGGAGATGAGGCAGGGGGATTGCAAGTTCAAAGCCAGTTTCTGTAACTTAGCAAGACCCTATCTCAAAACAAAAACTCAAAATGGCTGGGGATGTGGCTCAGTGGTTAAATGCCCCTAGGTTCAATTACTGGTACCAAAAAAAGAAAAAAAAAAAAACCCAAAACAAAAAAACCAAACAAACCCAAAATAAAACAAAACAAAAAATCTGCAGAAACAAATTAAAAGGATCAAAAGGCTTAGCAGTTGCCTTACTTTACTCTTTTTAGGCCCTCCCAATTCTGCAATCTGATGGTTTGACATTGCGTCACCCCTTACACTAACCAGCTCTCATGATGTGGATCATGATGTGATGAGCGAGGAGACCCAGAAGCATAAAGATGGCTCAGTGTAGACCCGAACCCAAGATTGCACTATGTTAGGAACTGGAAGGAGTCACACACCCTGAGGTCTGTGTCCAGGTCCTAATCTCTGGAACCTGTGTATATATTACCTTATTTGTCAAAGGGGAGTTAAAGTTCCTCAGCAAGAGATTATTCTGCGGGCCCACTGTAATCACTGGAGTCCTTAAAAGTGGGAGAGGGAGCCGGGCGTGGTGGCACACGCCTGTAATCCAAGCGACTTGGGAGGCTGAGTCAGGAGGATCGTGAGTTCAAAGCCAGCCTCAGCAACTTAGCGAGGCCCTTAGCAACTCAGTGAGACCCTGTCTCTAAATAAAATATAAAATATGGCTGGGGATGTGGCTCAGTGGCCAAGTGTCCCTGAGTTCAATCCCTGGTTCAAAAAAAAAAAAAAAAAGTGGGAGAGGGAGCCAGATGTGGTGGTGCTCGCCTGTAATCCAGCAGCTCTGAGGCTGAGGCAGGAGGATCAAAAGTTCAAAGCCAGTCTCAGCATCTCAGCCAGGCACTTGAGCAACTGTCTCAAGATAAAAATGGCTGGGGATGTGGTTCAGAGGTTAAGCACCCCTAGGTTCACTCTCCAGTACCTTCCCTGCTGGGAAAAAAAAAAGTGGGAGAGGGAGGCAGAAGTGAGAGAGAGGTAATAATAGAAGCAGAGTCCACTAGATAAAATGTGGTTTTCAAGAGGAGGAAGGTCACAAGCCAAGGAATGCAGGTTGCTTCTAGAAGCTGGAAGGGGCAAAGGATTCTCTCTAGAGTCTCAGAAAGGGACACTGCCCTGCCCACACCTCAGTTTTCACTCAGTGACTCCTGTGTTAGACTTCTGGTCTCTGAAACTGTAAGATAGTAAAGTTGTGTTGTTTTAAGCCACTAAATTTGTGGCAATTTTTTAAGGAAAATAATACAAGGTCTAATCCCTTATCAGTGGGATTCTGGAAGCCTGGCACTTTGTCTGGTAGAGTCTTAGGTGAATCAACAGAATTACCTTCCTATGCATGAGAGAGAAATATCAAGGTCCACCAGTACTGCAGTTTCAAGCACAAATGCCTTCCCCTCTCTGGGCTGGTTTCTTCTGTAAGGGGAGTAGTGGTGAATTTAGTAGGGGTTGTTTATATGGATAGGCGAGGGGTAAAGTCAATGTTTGCAAAAGTTCTGTGTAATACCATGAGCTGCTCCTCAATCACTGTCTGGTGCAACCGTGGAGGGCTGTGATTGGACAGGGACGGGATGCTGTGACACTTAGATGTGCAGGATCTATCCTCACAGAGAGATTTAAGGAAATGGCTGGATACAGTGGTGCTCGCCTGTAATCCTAGCAACTCAGGAGGCTGAGGCAGGAGGATCGCAAGTTCAAAGCCAGTCTCAGCAATTCAGCAAGGCCCTAAGTAACTTAGTGAGACCCTGTCTCAAAGCATAAAAAGGGCTGGGGATGTGGTTTAGTGGTTAAGCTCCCCTAAATTCAATTCCTGGATTAAAAAAGGAAAAACAAAAGCAGTTACTCCCTTCAAAAGGGCAAGAACTGTACTAGAAAGAAGGCAGGGCAGAGCTTCCCCCAAATGGGAATTTCAACCAGGGCAACTCCTTCCCTTAATTCCCTTGGCTCAGAATTTTACCCCCCCCCCCCCTTGCTAATCCAGTGTGAGTGCCGTCAAACGGTCGAGGCTGGGCCCAATTGACCCCAGTTCCCACTCCTCTTCCACAAACGCCACCACCTCCTGGCTAAGCCTCTGGAGCGTCTCCCCGGCCCCCAGACCACACGCCTCCAACTCGCTGCCGTCGCTGCACAGACTCGGACGCAAAGAAGGGACCGAACAGGGGTGGGTGCAGGATGGGCAGTCACTGGGCGGGGTGGGCAGCGCTGGGGAAGGCGGGAGAGTGGGGCTCCCCGATTTGGGGGCGCCAGGCGTAGTCCCGGGGTCGGGTGGGTTGGGGGAAGAACCAGGAGAAAGGAGGCGAATCACGTGTGTGGGACAACGAGGAGGCCGGAGACCGGGCGCAGAGCCGGGGACCCAGCACAGCAGCCCCGGGACCCCGGAGCCGAGCCGGGGCGCGTCCGTCCGGGGGGCGGGATGCTCCGGGTCGGTGCCCCCCGGGCGGACCTTCCCCTCCCGCCTTCTGGGCCCGTCCTCACCGACGGCAGCGCGCCCTCCCTCTCCGGCGACAGAGCCGCGGCGGGTTCCTCCGCCTGGATGCTGGGGGTCTGCGGCCTCGGCAGCGGCCGTCACCTCAAGCTGGGGTCACGGAGCGAGCATGCGCAGCTGCGTCGCGGGGACCCGTTCCTCGGTGGGTTCCGCTCCTCCGGGTCTTCCCCGCGCGGCCCCGAGCCGGCCACCCGGCCAATCGGCGCGCGGGGGCGTGGCCGACACGCGTGAATGGCACGAGGCCGGTGCAGGATCCAGTCCTCCCGGAGCGGGCGTCTTGGCACCGCGGCCAGGTTTCAGGTCCCTGCCCGGGCTTCACGGGACAGGCGGGTGGGCTTAACCGAGACTCCGAACTCCCAGGTATTTGACCCCGGCTCCCTAAGGAGGAGGGCACAGCATTTGCTTTAAAAGCCTTGTCGGCCCGAGCGCTTTACTGAACGGGCGGAAGGCAGGTCTCTTCCAGTTCATTCAAGCCAGTGGACGGTCCAGCCCAGCATCTTGACAACGATGGTAGGTTGCTATTGGTCCAACTCTCGCCTGATGGTCCAGCCCTCGTCATTAGTCCAGCCTTCGCCCATTGGTCTAGTCCTCGCCCCCTGCTTACAGACGTGGACCTGCAGAAAGGCTCTCTCTCCTCCCTGTGCGCCCGCTCCCTCGGGCGCTGGCCTTGCAGATCCCTCGGTTCCACCCTTTTGGCTTCTATTAGCTCCTCCTGCCCGTGCTTTCTCCGGGTAGCGTCATTTCCTGGCCATTCTGCTGTGGCATTCAACGGCTTTCCTGAATTAAGCGTCATTGTCAATTAGTCATGCACAGACTATTGGTTGTATCTAATTTTATTATAATATAATAAATAAATCTCTGATGTTAAAGATTTCTTGAAGTTCCTAAAGGGGTCAATAGAGGTAATTTCTCCCCCCAGTACGAGGGAAAAAAATTTTTTTTTCAAGTACCCAGCGGCACTTTACCATTGAGCTGCATCCCCAGCCGCATCCCCAGCCCTTTGTGTGCCGGAGTAGCTGAGATAACAGGCGTGAGCCACCGCGCCTGGTGAGACAAACATTTTGAAAGGCTTTTTAAATGTGTTGCCAGATTGTTCCCAGCGAGATGCACAAGTTTGGGATCAGATGCCTGCGGTTTGAATCCCAGCTCTGGATTTGCTAGCTTGGTGACTTAAGACATCACTTTCCCTCTCTGTGCCTCAGTTTCTTCATCTAGTTAATGGGGATAATTACATTTATTTCATTTCATAGAGTCACTGTGGGAATTCAAAGTATTGCCTTGTGTGCTGATAGGAGTCTTGGGCTTTTATTCCTTACTCCAAAAATGCTTAAGATGATTCATCTCAGAATCCCTTTACACTCCCCCCCCCAATACTGGGGATTGAATCTGAGGGTGCTTTGCCACTCAGCTACATTCCCAGTCCTTTTCATTTTTTAATTTTGAGACAGGGCTCACAAAATTGCCCATGCTTGCCTTGAATATGTGATCTTCCTGCCTCAGTTTGAGGAGTTGCTCGGATTATTGAGCCTGGCCCTTTACATTCTCATAATTGAAGCGCTCAAAAGATTGGGGTGGAGTTCCATCTGACACAATTTATCATATAAATTTTAAACTGAGAAATTGCAGTAGGAATCCACTGCTCAACTCTCTTCAAACCAAAAAGAATCAGCAAGTCAGTGTTTTACACTTTTTTTTTTCTTTTGGTACCAGGTATTGAACCCAGGGACACTTAACCACTGAGCCTCATCTCCAGCCCTTTTTTTGTATTTTATTTAGAGACAGGGTCTCAGTGAGTTGCTTAGCACCTTGCTTTTGCTGAGGCTGTCTTTGAACTCATGATCCTCCTGCTGCAGCCTCCCCAGCTGCTGGGATTACAGGCATGCTGCCACCACGCCCGGCTTTTTTTCTCCTTTTGAGATGGACTCTTGCTATGTTGCCCAGGCTGCTCTTGAATTTGTGAGCTTGAAAAATCCTCCTGCTTCAGCCTCCCAAATAGCTGTGGCACAGGCACAGACCTGTGCCTCTATGCCCGACCCTTTTTATTTTGAGACAGGATCTCACTAAGGTGCTTAGAGCCTCACTAAGTTGCTGAGGCTGGCTTCGAACTTGTGATTCTCCTGCTTCAGCCTCCTGAGCCTCTGGGATTACAGGTATGGGCCACAGGTCTCCAGAAGGACTTTCTAAAAGAGGTGACTTTTCCACTGTTAGTGTGTGGGGATGAAGAACGCCTTGCATTGCTTTTGCATCATCAGTGCAGATATCAACAACACAGTGGACCGGGCCAAAGACTTCTCAGTATTCTTGTGAAAATAATCTGGAACCTCCTGAAAGGCTCTTGGGAACCCCAGGGATCACCAGACCACCAGTAGAGGACTGCTAGCCCTCTACTCGTTTTTTCTGTTGGTGGTTCATTATTTCTTACTCATTTAAAGTTTTTATTTTGGTGGCTTTTGGTTTTGATTCAGATGAGTCCTACTTCCTCCTCTGGTGGAAATACCAGGCTTCCTTTCAAGGGGTGTTGTCTCAGCCTTACTCTTGCTCTAAGAGTGACACAGACCCGACAATTTAGAAGCGACAGAAGTTTGTTTCTCACAGGTCTGGACGTCCAAGATCAGTTTTGGTGTCTGGTGAGGGCTGCTCTCTGCTTCCAAAATGGTGCCTTGTCGCTGTGCCCTACGCAGGGGAGGAACATTGTCCCCACCTGTAGAAAGGATGGAAGGAGTGGACCCACTCCTTTAGAGCCGGCTTGGAATCGGCAAAGAGCCTGGACAGCTGCCAGGCGGCCCAGGCCGAGAACTGCTGCCCTGCACCGCCCCGCCCCCGGCTGCGGCTGCGCTGCGCTCGGGTCCTGCCGGGGCTCCGAGGCCGCGCGCCCCCTGCAGCCAGGAGCGCCAGCCGCCGGGTCTCCAAGGGAGACGGCGGCAGCGTCGGTGCTGAACAGGGAAAGAGCCGAGCGGCGGGGCTTTGTTCCTCTGGGCCCCTGGGTGTTGGACAGGATCCAGGTTTCTGGGCCTTTCCACGCATGGACCGACTCCTGTCTGTCCATCTGACTTAGTTGCTCCATCGCAGTTTCACTCGTTGGAATATCCCCAAGTGGGTCCCCAAGTGGCATGGATTTAGCCACAAACGTTTTGAATTATTTATAA
>JAJEJO010002633.1:26576-59266 GCA_020662805.1 Glaucomys volans
GATCCTCCTGCCTCAGCCTCCCAAGTGCTGGGATTCCAGGCGAGCGCCACCACGCCCGGCAAGTTCGGGGATCTTTACCCCTCCTGATCCTAATGAACCTTTACCACTTTTCACGTTTCCCTCCCATTTCTCTCCCTGCCCCCTTGCTCCACCCTGTCCTCAAAGAAGGAGTCCCTTCCTGAGTCCTGGGCTAGATTTTTGCTGCCTCACTGCCACATGCACGGAGCAAGGACCTATGTAGGGTCTGTTACTGATACTAAGGGCATTCTCCTTCTAACCTTATCCAATCAACTCCTTCCTTCCCTTACGTAGTATTCAGATCTTTGGATCAGAGGCCGCTTTCTGCCATTTTTCAACACTGGCCTTCTCCTTCTTTGAAGGTAAGATCCCTTCCGGTCTCTCAAAGAGGCACCCGCCTGAGACCCTTGACTTTTGGTCCTCTGCTGATTGAATTGCAGGAGGGGACACCCTCTCATTCTCTGTGGAACTCTGGTGACAGGAGATATCAAGGGATGCCTTGATCTCAACTGGCAGCCAGGCCAAACCTCTCCAACATGGGGGTTCCCAGGGACCTCCTCCTTAGGTGGTTTCATTGGTCATCTGGACCCTGGAGGTCCTCCACCAATCTGGCTGCAATCTAAATTAGGCCACCTAAGTCAATTAGAAATTTGGGACCTTTGACTCCCAAATCCTTCAAGACAATTTCCTCCAACAAAATGGCAAATGGTCTGAGGTCCCGTACCTCCAAGCTTTAACTTTTGTTCAAGGCCTTGTTATGACAACCCTGCCCTGCTCTACAGTTCATTCTCGCTGACTCTTACTCCATAAGCCCCCCGAGTCAGGTCCTGAGCCCCAGCCCTCTTCATTTACTGCCCCCAAAATAGCAGATGAACCCCCACTAAGAGGAAGTGAGACTGGAGCTACAAAAGAGGGATTCTTAGACAGGGGTACCTGACACCTATCAAAAGAGACTATCAGGGTCAGAAGTTTTTTTTAGTCAATTTAAGGCCTACAAATCTTCCTAACCTCCTGCGCAGGCAGACTTGATCAGAGTTTGCTAGGATGGTTATCTAGCCCGAAGCAACAGAAATGAAGGGGGATCTCTACTAAGCACAGAGGTTATGCCAATAAAAAGGTATTTTGTAAAAATCAAATGACATCAGATAACTACATCTTTTGGGGACATCTGCGACATTGTAAAACTGAGTGTTGTGTCTACATTCCTGATAACTCTGGCAATGTAACTAACATCCTTAGAGATTCACATTCCCAAATAAAGGCCTTGTCCTCACCGGCCTGTTATGGGAACAATCTAGCTCACGGACCTCCTGATGAGGGACTGCTGCTTTCTGTCCTCTTCATGACACTCACTGACAGGTTCCAGATGCTGCAACATTTATTTTGTATTAATCTCATTCTGGTCCCCATGTCTTTTTGTTTCTCTCATAGAAGCACCTACTCCCAGATGACTTTACAACCTCTTCTATCTAATCCAGACGTTGCCACAGATCCCACAACTGACCCAAAACATTCCTAAAAGGGAAACCCAAACTGCTTGCCCTACCTTGCCCCCTCTGAGATCAAAGCAGCCAGAGAAATCATTGTCCATTTTCCTTTAGGGCAGTAACATTTCCATTTTCAAAGAGGGGATTGTGTCTGGGGGACCAAAACACAGACAATAGGAATAATAAACGATTGGGTCAGGAAGATGGGGGCTAGGTCAGGAGAAAATGAAATGTTAGTATCTCCAAATCACTTTCCCCTCCTCCTCCACCTGTTGCCAAGCATTCCTGCCTCCAGGGAACTTTTCCTTCCCTGGGGAGTTGCAGGAGTTGTTAATGAGGTTCCCCCTGGGTGGCTTTTTCCTGTCTGTTTGGCACACCCAGAGAGGCACCCTGGAAGCCTTCTTTCCTACCTTTGGCCACTAATCACGGAGGGAGGGTGTGGGTAGGAGAAAACCTGCTGAATGTTGTGTATAATAATCCTCTCAAATGGTCCACTCTGCTGACCCTCACATGCTATCTTTTGCAGGAAACAATTCACTTGCAGCCCTGCCTGGCCTCTGAGGACAGGGTATGTCACATTTCTTAGCAAACAACCTGTTCACTGCAGGAGAAATGCAGGCCCCAAGGAATGCTGAGAAGAGGAAGGTTCCCTCAAGGAGGAGACTGTTGTGACCAGATCCTGAAACTCTGGGAGAGCCTCAGGACAGAGCTCCCCAAGCTCTAAAGTTAGACTACCTTCCCTAGATTCTTATAAGACACACTTCTACTGTCCTCCCCTCTCAGGCAGGAAAAAGACCAGAAAATCTGTCTCAGTTAGTGCAAAACTATTCCTCTTTTGTCTTTTGTCGTTGTTTAGGAATTCAAATTACTGATTTTCTCCAGTGGAGACATCACCCAGAGGACTAACAAACTTTCCTCCCACTTCAAACTGAGGAGCATAATATGAAATCATGGTCCTGTGAGTGTGAGGACCCCAAAGGACAAAGGGATCATGTAAGAATTTTTTTTTTTTTTTTTTTTTGTGGTGCTGGGGATTGAACCCAGGGCCTTGTGCTTGCAAGGCAAGCACTCTACCAACTGAGCTATATCCCCAGCCCCATGTAAGAAATTTTAAGGGCACAATTAGCTGGCAAATATCTTCCCTTAAATTAAAATAGTTATCCTTCTGAGTGAGGCTCCAGCCAGAGGTTATGGAAGAAAAGGCAAAAACTGCTGTCCTCTAGAGGCTCTGGTGTTAGCACAAAAAGACCAGGCAGGACGCAGACCTCAGGAATCATCTCAGCTGTTTATTCAGGAACGAAGTTTCACAGAGGCACAGGGGATGCAGGGATGAAATGGCGTTGGTGGACCCACTTTCCTGGTGGAAAATGAGCCATGAACAAAGAAAGGGACGGGGTTTACACAGGTTATTTTGAGGAGTGGTCTAGTGAGCATACATGTTTCCTTGGACACTCGGGAATTTGAAATCTGTTCTTTCAATCAGTGAATGTGTCAGTTTGAGGGCTTAGGAATTTGACCTTCTGGGTCAAGGGTCTGCAGATAGTGTCTGGAGAGGACCTGTTTTTGAAGGGGATTAATGCCTTTTATTTATTTATCTATTTATTTATTTATTTTTTGGTACTGGGGATTGAATTCAGGGGCACTCGCCCACTGAGCCACATCCGCAGCCCTATTTTGTATTTTATTTAGAGACAGGGTCTCACTGAGTTGCTCAGGGCCTCGCTAAGTTGCTGAGGCAGGCTTTGAACTCGCGATCCTCCTGCCTCAGCCTCCCAAGTGCTGGGATTCCAGGCGTGCGCCACCGCGCCCGGCTTGGTGGGGATTTTTCATTTCCCATATCTAATATCTGGGATTGGGAATTGTCCCCTAGCCAAAGAGACAGTTCTCTCGACACAGGTGCCATCTCCCTCTCTCTCTCTCTCTCTCTCTTTATTTTTTTTTTTTTTTTTAATTTTTGTTCAGAGGGGAGCCTCATCCTCAAAAGTAACAGTAGGGGATGACCTAATCACAGTTGAGATAAAGAAGATGCCTAATGATTTTCTGAATCCAATCTGGCCTAATTACCAAGGGGGGGAATTTTTTAAAAAAAGGTTAAAATGCTCTATGCAGGAGGTTGCTGGAAAACACAGCTTCACCTAGCTTCCTCTAGGTCTCTGTCTCACCAAGGCTTGCATTGAAATGTAAATTGCAAAGGCCAGAAAGAAGAAAAAGTATCACTTCTAAATCCCAATGGCTTGTGGGACCCAAATGGCTGGCTCTTACTATGCTGCTTTTTAACAAGTTCCTCCCTGAACACTGCAGGACAGGGAGGGAAAATGAAATGGTCAAGTCTTCTTTACCTTGAGAATTTTTATCGAAGGATTTCAGGGCTCTCCATTCTTTCAATATCTAAACTAACTCTAACCTGAGCCCCAAAGTGAACTCTGAGCTCATAACAGCCACGACATTTTTTTTAGAACTCTGCTTTTTTTTTCTTTTTTAAATTCTCTATATATTTGGGGGGGGTACTTGGGATTGAACTCAGGGGCACTCAACCACTGAGCCACACCCCCAGTCCTAGTTTGTATTTTCTTTAGAGAAAGGGTCTCACTGAGTTGCTTCTGGCCTCACTAAGTTGCTGAACTTGACTTTGAACTCTGGATTCTCCTGCCCCAGCCTCCCTCCAGAGCTGCTAGGATTACAGGCATCCACCACTGCACCTGGCCAAGTTCTATATTTTTGAGCTCATGGTGTTATGGTAAATCCACATTTGATCCTGTGTGCCTAAATTAATATATTTTTCTGATCAGTTTTAATTTATGTAACTATGGAGGTTTGTACACTCTTTGTTCAGAGGCCAATTTAAAAAAATATTTTTTAGTTGTAGATGGACACAATACCTTTATTTATTCATTTTTATGTGGTGCTGAGGATCGAGCTCAGTGCCTCACACATGGGAGGCAGGTGCTCCACCACTGAGCTACAGACCCAGCCCCAAAGGCCAATTTTTAATACATTGGGAGAATTTCCTCTTACAAGGTCCTAAGTAGGACACAGACATGGTGATGCCGGGAATAAATCTAATAGAGGCTTTAGTAAACATCCATGGTATTGCCTCCTGCCCGTGGACATCTACCTACAAAACACTATGAGCCCCTTGCTTCTCGCCTGTCTTGTGTATGTGCACACACCTGTGTTTTGGGTTATTACGGCTACATGTGCTTGTGTCCATGTATCACGTACATGGTATAAAAATTGGCGTAAAGATAAATGAGCACTCATAAACTAAAATTTAAAAGAAAAATGGACCCAAATACCTTTTAGTTCACATGATTTAAAAGTTCAATTTAAACTTGCTAAACAAATGAGAGTAAAGATGTCTTTAAAATTACTAACTCACAAGTTTTTATAGGTGGTCATGCAATTAATAGAGTGTTAATTTATATATATTTAAATTACATATAAATATATATTTAATTATCAATGGACATTTATTTATTTATTTATTTATTTATTTATTTATTTTGGAACCAGGGATTGAACTCAGGGACACTCGGCCACTGAGCCACATCCCCAGCCCTATTTTTTTGTATTTTATTTAGAGACAGGGTCTCACTGAGTTGCTTAGGACCTCATTAAGTTGCTGAGGCTGGCTTTGAACTCGCGATCCTCCTGACTCAGCCTCCCAAGTCGCTTGGATTACAGGCGTGCGCCACCACGCCCAGCCTTTTATTTATTTTTATGTGGTGCTGAGAATGGAACCCAGTGCCTCACACATGCTAGGCAAGCACTCTGCCACTGAGCCACAACCCCAGTCTGAATGTTAATTTTTATAAAATGTCTAAAACATAATATCCATTGCTTCTAGGATTTTTCTTTAACAAGAGATGGCTAGTACTGTTAACTACACTTATCTGATACCTTGGTTTTTATAGTTAAAAATAAGGAAATTAGATTTAACATTAATGTGATTAATCATAAATGTGTTTGTTAGAGTCAGCTGATTAATTTACAGAATTGAAGTGCTAACTGCTAAATATAAAATCAAGTACTCTTAAGATCTTAACTTCCATAAGGTAATATATTTAAACATTATGTGTTTTTTCATAAACTGGTAAATGAAAAAAATGGTTTAAGATTGCTTTGTCTGAGGGGTGGGGGTTGTGGCTCAGTGGTAGAGCGCTTGCCTAGCACACGTGAGGCACTGGGTTTGATCCTCAGCACCACATAAAAATAAATAAATGAAATAAAGTTATTGTGTCCATCTACAACTGTAAAATATATTTTTTTAAAAGATTGCTTTGGGGGCTGGGGATCTAGCTCAGTTGGTTGAGTGCTTACCTCGTAAGCACAAGGCCCTGGGTTCAATCCCTGGCACTGCAAAAAAAAAAAATTAAAAACAAAAAAGATTGCTTTGTGTCTTCACTGAAAACAAGGTTAAGTCTTATTCTTTAGAGCAACTGATCTTAAAGAATTAGCTTTTGTACAACTCTGGTTAAGTAATAACGGTCATTTTAGAGTATTACATTACAGATTATGAATTTTTCTTTAAAGGCCAAACTTGGTCAATATAGAGACATCAGTGTAATTGTGGTGCTATTACTGGTCCCTTTGTATGCTAAGAGGCCAGTAGTCTCCCAAGTATGCAATCTTTGAAAGATAAGATTTAGAAGAACATTTTACCAAGCTGGTTTCTTCAAACTAAGACCAAAGCTTAGAGATTAAAGCTAAGGAAGTAAAAGTTAAGGAAGTAAAAGGGCCAAGAAAGAAATTAGCCAGTATTTGGCTCCTGCTGTCTGGGTCATCTTGAACCCAGGGAACAAGAGAACCTCTCTAAGGGCTTTGCAACTCTGGGCCACATGACTTCCCGATCAGAGACCACTGAGACCCTGGATAACAGAAAGCCAACCAGTGCAGATACTGCAAAAGAGGAGGGTCATTGGAGAAAGGAGATTTCCCTGATGCTTCCAAGGGAAGCCACATGGTCAAGGAGACCCTGACCCATCCTGGCAGATGGCACTAAAGGAGCTAAGAGGCTGCTCACAAGTTCCCAAGAGTGACCCCATGAGGGAACTCAGCTGACTGGTAATAATAGATAGGAGCAAGGTCAATTTGACCAGTTTGGTCTTGAACACCTAGCAAAAACAGTTATAACTGAAGCACAGCCATACCCAGACATTTAAAAGAAAATTATTCTTTTAACAGAATTTAAGATGCACATTTGTGTCAGCCCCACATCCCTGTGGGGACAAATTTGGAATTCATTCCTCAAATTCTGAGGCATTTTTTCCTTTGTGAGGCTTATGTTTACCCCTGTCTACCCCAAATTGGACTGGCCTCTGTACCATGGTCTTCCTTGCTCCTCAAATTGATTTTTTTTTTTTTTTTTTTGGTACTGGGAATTGAACCCAGGGGCACTCCAACAATGAGCCACACCCCCAGCCCTATTTTGTATTTTATTTAGAGACAGGGTCTCACCGCATTGCTTAGGGCCTCGCTAAGTTGCTGAGGCTGGCTTTGAACTTGCGATCCTCCTGCCTCAGCCTCCCAAGTGCTGGGATTACAGGCGTGCACCAATGTGCCCAGCATGGCGGTGGAGTTTTTGACCTCAGTCAGTCCTCTGTGGAACTGTCATGGTGGCCATCCTATTTGGTGGTGGTGGGGCTTCAACTACAAGTCAATCCCATGTTAATGTGGGCATTGGGGCCAATAGTTGGTCAGAAGTTACCTTAGTGCACTTGTGCTACTAAAGGAATCTTCCTTCTAAGACAACTGGGGACACTTACAGTCATAATTCCTAGCTTTATGTCAACATCAATGGACCCTGTCAAGAGTTAGTCCCATTAATCCTTTTCTCTTGACATATTTCCCAATTAGCTCCTCTTGCTTCTGTGTATTTTTTACAAATTAACAGTCACCCTTTGTTTTTTTGTCTACTTTGGAAGCAGTTATAGACCCTAAAGTAATTTAAAGATACTTGTGTCCTTGTCTGCATTTCACTGCTCATTGCTAGCCACTACCTAACACCAAGAGCAGGTAGATTCATTGAGATAGACTGCAAATGAGAACTTAAAAGGGCTAAGCAGGGGGCCAGGGGCAGGGGGCAATGGGAGACATGGGTTATTATTTAATGAAGAGTACAGATTTCTTATTTGAGATATTAAAAAAGTGCTGGAAGTGGCTGGTGGTGATGCTTTACATGATATTGTGAACGTACATTTAATGCCACTAAATTGTGTAATTAAAAATGGCAAAATGGTAAATTTTGTTACCCACATTTCACCACCAAAAAAACTACACTGAAATACCATCTGTTGCCTGTCAGAATTACAAACATTCAGGGCTGGGGATATAGCTCAGTTGGTTGAGTGCCTGCCTCCCAAGCCCAAGGCCCTGGGTTCAATCCCCAGCACCGCAAAAAAAAAAAAAAAAAAAAAAAAGGAATTACAAACATTCAGAAGCATATCAACTCCCTCTATTGGTGAGGCTGTGGGCAAGCAGGCACTCTCAACTCAAAAGTGGGAATGCAAATGAAGTCCTTACTGTGAAATTTGGTACCACTAACAAAACTGCTTATGTCTACTTTTCACTCCAGCATTCTCACCCCTAGGAATTTGCCCAGAAGCTACACCTCCAACGATATGAAAACACAGGTGTGCTTGGTTAATCATTGCAGCGTTGCTTATGACTACAAAATACTGGGAACAATTTAGATGTTCAGATATGAAAGGGGCTGAAAAGACAACAGTACATCTACACATCTCTATGAACTGATAGGGAATGAAGTCCAGGACATGTTGCTAAGTGAAAAAGCAAAGTGTGAAAGAATATTTAGAGTATGTGACTTTTGTGTAAGAAAGGGAATCAAAGTCGAGGGTTGTAGCTCAGTGGCAGAGCCCTTGCCTAGCATGTGTGAGGCCCTGGGTTGGATACCAGTGTTGGGGGAAAAAGAGGGGGGTTAGTTAAGAAAACAGACATTTGGGCAAAAAGAAACCTAGTGAAGTAAAAACATGACTGATCTTGTTTGACAAAAGGGAGCGAATAAGGATGGGGAAGAAGGTGCTTCTCTGAATATATTTTTTTGTATACGCCTGACTTTTGACACCATGTTACTGTTTCAAATATTTGAAAAACTACACTAAGTAAAACACACTTAAAGGGAAAGAAAATATTCAGCTAATTGGAGTAAATTTTTTTTTTTTTTTAATGGTAGAGTACTCTAGCACAGCCCTTTTCATTTTTTATTTTGAAACAGGGTCTCACTAAACTGCCCAAGCTGGCTTTGAACTTGGGATCCTTCTGCCTCAGCCTCTAAGTGGCTGGGATTAAAGGTGTGCACAGCTGGAATAATTTTTGCATACAGCGTTTTAATAGATTGTATGCCCTCAAGCTAAAGACAAATTCCAAACAAATATTGAGCTCTAACTTGTAGGTGTATCCTCCCTACCCCTACAGGAAGCATGTACAAATGATTTTTAAGCTACTTTTTACAATTCTAGGATGAAGCAAATTAGTAAATATATTGCAGAGGACTGTGGACACAGTGAAGAGTGCTTGCCTAGCATGTTTGAGGTCCCCGGTTGGATCCCCAGCATCAAACAAACAAAACACCAACAAAAGGTGATGGTGGTGGCCTGGAAGACAAGTTTCTCAGAGTTGGTGAAGGAAATTTCAGAGAGGGAAGTACTGAACAAACCCAGTAGCATTAGGTGAACTGGAGACATCAGTGTCATGGATGACCGTTTCATTCAGTTCCGAGTTTCATCACCTCAAGAGAGCCTAGAAATAATGATATTCCAGTAACTATAAGTTCACCTAACATTCAACTTTGGCTTCAAAATACATTTCCCACTAGGTACTTAAACTACGAAGGTCTATTAGTTGGCTTTTCATTCCTATAAGGAAAAGACACACGGAGGCAGGCTAACTTTACAGAAAGCTTTCTTAGGTGGGCAGCTTTGGAGGCTGCAAGTTGCAACAGCCGCGTGCAGGCCCTGCTGGGGGCCTCCTAGCTTTGGCTGCACCACTTCCTGGCCTATGGCAATGGTGGGAGCAAGCGCAAGACCAAGCCGTATAGCTTCAATGTCATTCTGTTGATTTCAAAAACTGTATTGTGGATTCATGGGGGAAATTCACTGTCATCCTCATGGGAAAAGGACATTTCTTCCGATGGGGTTGTCAGGAGCATCTAAGGCATGAATGATTCAGGTACAGAATTCAGCACAGAATATCCCATCAACACAGAAGTCACGGTGGGTCACGGGCGGGTCTGGCTTCGGGCGGGTCCCGTCTCCCGGCCCGGCTGGCTCCGCTGCCCGAAGAGGCGCGGGGAGACGCCGGCACCAGCCAGGGGCCCCCGTGCAGGCACCCGAGTGCCCTATGTGGTCACGTTAAAAAGAAAAAACCTAGTAACCCCCAAGGCAGGCTTCGCGCGCACGTCCCCCGCACGAAGGCGGCAGGACGCGACTTGCCCGGAGCCTGCCTCCCTCTCCCTCGGAGCCGGCGGGCAGCGGGCTCCGCCTTCCCGCAGGCCCAGGGCCTGAGGCTGGGCTCCCGGCTGCCAGGGGCGCGCGCGGATTGGGCTCTCAGGCTACTCCATCCCAGTACGACAAATCGAGTGCTGAGCTGGCCAAGAGTCGCAAGGAAAATGCAGTGTCCCCAAGATTGGGCCACCGCCGCCTAACAAGGGAAGACAAAATGGCCGCCGTGCTCCGGGACAAGACTACATACGGGTTCCGCGCCGCGCCTGAACTACAAATCCCAGAATGCCCTGGGCCGAAGACGGGAGCCTGAGAGGCGCTCGGGGTCGTTCGATGTGGCGCTAGGCCCTGAGCCCCTCCCCCAGCGAAAGGTCTGCAGACGTTGCGGTCTTGTCCGCTCTGCTGTTCATTCCTGCACAGGCTGACGGGACTCGTAGTTTCTCGGCTGAGGAGTTGAACCTCCCAGCACCTTCAGGAACTTTATTCCCCAGTGTGCTTTCCGCGCCTGCGCAGAAGGTCACGGGGCGTACTACGGATACCCGCGCGCCTTGCGGCGCGCACGGTTGCGTGCTGACGCAGTTAGTCGTGCTGACGTGCAGCGCGGCCCAGGCGGGGTGCGAGTGGCGCAGTCGGAGCCCGCTGCGGCCCCTGAGGAAGCGAGGAGGCGTCGGCGTCGGCTGAGGCGGGCGAACCGGCGAGGCGAGGCGGCGGCTCCAGGCCCCGAGGGACTCGGGAGCCCGGGCAGCGGCAGCGGCAAGACCTCTCCCCCTCAGAGGCGGCGGGCGGAGGCGGCGGCGGGTGAGAGGGCGAGGGAGCGCGCGAGCCGGGTGGGGGAGGGGCGGCTCCGGCGCCGGGCCCAGCGCGCGGAGAACGGCCTTGCCGCCGCACGCACGCGCGCCCGCCACCCTCAGCTCGCGCGGACGCTCTCTTGCCCCCTTCCTCCCCGCCGTCCCGGACGCGCGCGGCCTTCGACTCCCGCCCCTCCCCCATGGCAACGGCGCGCGCCGCCGCCTGCGCACGGGTTCTCGCGCGTGCTCGGCGACTGAGGAGCGCGCGAGACTCGGCTTCTCGCCGCCGCGCGCGTGCGGCGGAGGCAGCCTTCGCCCCTGCTGCTGCCCTCGTCGGCCTTGCGGCTGGGAAGGCCCAGCCGCGGGCCCTGTTTCCGACCGCGTTCCGGTGCCTCGGCCTTCGCCGCCGCTGCGGGGCCCGCGGGCCGCCCGAGCCTCCAGACCCGGGCGCCGCGCAGCCCCTCCCCCACCCCTCGGGCCGAAAATAGGCCTCGCGGCGGGCGGCGCGGAGGAGAGCCCGGGGCCGCGCGGAGGCGGCGGGCCGGTGTGCAAGGGAGCCTGCGCGCCGCGCCTGCACCGGCTCCCCGACGTGCGTTGAGCTGGGGGCTCGAGGAGGGTTTGTTGGGAAGAAAATTCTGGACTCGGTTTAAGGGCACGGCCTCTTGTTTTAGGCGTTGTGTGGCACGGAACTCGGCGAGAGCCTCGCTCACGGTTCTCTGAGATGTCACGGAATCAGAAACTCTGGTGCCTTTGGTCTCAAGTACGCGGGCTCAGGTTCATTCCTGAGTTCCTATTCTAGTTTCCTGATTCCATCATGGCTACGCGGCCTCACAGCGCCCCAGCGCTGACTTGCTCAACTACTGGGTCCATGTCCTCTACCCCCTCTTCCTCTTTTTGTGCCATTTCCTTTCTTGATTGTCCTAGAATTGGATTTCAAGGTACTTGTCTTTGGCATTCTGGTAATTTTCCAACCGGAAAAATTCTTTTGTCTTTGTAGATTCCTTTTACTTTCTGCAGATTCTTGGAGTGACTTTAGCATGTCCAATCTGTGCACTCTAAGAATTGTCTCCTTTTGGTAGTTTTGTGTTAATGTTACTTCCCTTGTAGCATTTTGTGTACTGCCTTTGATTCTGTGAACCTCCTTCCTTCCCCCAATTCCTTTTTTTGGTCATTCCCTCAAATTCCTCCAAAATGTTGTGACTTAATACCCTTTCCTTAGCAGCTGCTGGTTTTCCATTTTTAGGGAGTGGGGGGATTTTTGTGTGAGGTGGTATGGAAGTGTGGGTGAATGATTAGGCTGAAGAATTAATGCAGACTAGAAGCTTTTTGCAAAGCAGAAATTATGTGGGGTATGGAGAGACAACACATGGATTAGGTTTAGACTGGGGAAGGATTGGTTTTAGGAAACTAAAGTGAGAGTTCTGATGCTGTAAAGAAATTTTTCATTTCTTCCTGAATTTCTATTTGCTTTTCCTAAATTTAGCTTTATCTGTCACTCCTTTACCCTGGGATAATCATCTTTCATTTCAGATCTTTCTTGGGTCTGCCTTGGGGTTTGGGCAGGGACTGGTCAGAGTTGGGAATGGGACAGAGGCAAACTGGGCAGCTTCTTTCCTTTCAACATCTCTCCTTATTTTTATTTCCTTCCTTTTTACACATTTTGGTATCTTTCTCCTAGGCATTTGTATGATGCTCACACCCTCCCCCCTTCAAATTTTATTTATTTATTTTTGGGACTGGGAATTGAACCTCATAGTACCCAATCCTTTTTTTTTTTTTTTGGAACCAGGGATTGAACTCAGGGACACTCGGTCATCGAGCCACATCCCCAGCCCTATTTTGTATTTTATTTAGAGACAGGGTCTCACTGAGTTGCTTAGGGCCTCGCTAAGTTGCTGAGGCTGGCTTTGAACTCACGATCCTCCTGACTCAGCCTCCCAAGTCACTTGGATTACAGGCGTGCGCCACCACGCCCGGCCCCAATCCTTTTTAAGACAGGGTCTTGCTAAGTTGTTGGGGCCATCCCCCAACCTGGGTTCCTCCTGCCTCCACCTCTGAGTGCCTTAGATTACAGGCATATGCCACTGTGCTTGGCTATTCTGGAATTTCTTAAATGCAGTCTTCCCCTCATCCAATTCCATCTTTTCTGACTGAACTCTGTTTGCCTGTTCCTTGGGTTTTTTCCCTGAGGTAATTTCCCCTCACATTGTGCTTTGTGAAACTCTTGGAGAGAATTTGTTGAAGAGATAGGACCATATATAGCAAGAGAAAGGTATAGAATGTGGATAGTCTATAAATCTAGCCAGAAAATTTGGGGCTTGGGGGTTCTTCAAAAGCAGGCTGGGTTGGGACAAATCAAGACGATGGAATTTGGTAGGAGGCATGGTGTTAACATACCTGAGAGGAATAAAGCAGGATTGAGAAAGAAAACCCAGAAAGTGCCACAACAGGATTGATAGGGAAAGTCAAAAGCTGGACATTAATGAAAATGAGGTACAGAGATGCAAGGTTTAGTAGATAAGTTTAGGGTGACATACAGAGCATATGGGAGCAGTTGAAACAGAGGAGGCTGGTTTGATATTGTTTAGAACATTGAATTGAAAATGGGTGATATTTAACAAGAGGTAACAAGATTTGGAGGAGGTGCAAGTTGTAAATCCTGTTGGGAAAGAAAGGAGTGAAAAATTAGGGTTGTTGATAAGAGTTGTGCATATTTGGAATCAAAGAAATGGCTCTTTCCTGAGAGGTGAAATATAAGATTACATATCCTGGTTCTTGTGTTCCTGATGTGTATGCTGGTTATAGTCTGGATGTGGGGCTACACAGGCACTTAATTGATGTTAACCAGCAGCCTACCTGTTCAGATACCTTAGAGATTGTTTAGTCCATTTTGTGTTCATACTGGATAGTCTGAAATCGTTAGGTAAGTTCTTGGAAGTTTCTTTCAATGTGAACTGTAGGCCCTTAGGCACTCTAGATGTGTGTTTCATTTATCATGTCCACTTTGGAGGACGTTTGGTTATCAGAGGTTAGATGTCAAGAGTAGTTGGTGAGGACACTATTTAAAGTGTATTGGCTCCAATGGAGAGTAAAATGGTAATATGGATAGATTTGAAAGAAACAATCCTTGATTGCCTCAGGTGGAAAAAAGAAGGAAGTCTAGGGGCAAGGAGGAATGATTTTTGAATAATGTGGAATAGCATTGGGAGAAAAAGGCTGTAAGAATTGGGTTATGATTTGGTTTGAAAGGATGAAAGGGGCTTGTTACAGTTCAGGAGAATGAGGAGGTATCATGAAGCTCATGGAGATGTAGTGTGAGGATGGAGAGCAGAGATGTGGGTGGTGGTAAGTGGTTAGTTTGGGGCCAGGGGCCTGACCCGTGTCTCCCCGCTCCCCTTCAGGAGCGGTGGTGCCCCCGGGCACAGGGCCATGTACAACGGGATCGGGCTGCCGACGCCCCGGGGCAGCGGCACCAACGGCTACGTCCAGCGCAACCTGTCCCTGGTGCGGGGCCGCCGGGGTGAGCGGCCTGACTACAAGGGAGAGGAGGAACTGCGGCGCCTGGAGGCTGCCCTGGTGAAGCGGCCTAATCCTGACATCCTGGACCACGAGCGCAAGCGGCGCGTGGAGCTGCGATGCCTCGAGCTGGAGGAGATGATGGAAGAGCAGGGGTGAGGGGAGGGCTGGGGGAGAGGCAAGCACTGAGTGAGTGCAGAGCTGGGTGTTAGGTGGGATGTATGGAATTTAGGGCTGGTTGAAAGAGCCCTGGAGTGGAGTTGTAGGGGAGGAGGTAAATGAGTTAAGAGATTTGAAAAGAGTTAAGGGGCAGTGCAAGTGGGAGGTGAGGAAACTGTGTCTTGTGTTAAATGGGAGCCTAAGGGAGTCTGAATTACTTCAGATGGATGCACATGGGGAAGGGGGACCATTGAGGAACAAATGTGTGCTGAAAGGGAGAGATGGGAAAGCAGAAATTAGGTAGGAGAAGAGCTAGGCAAGCTGTCAGGTGTTGTCATTGGTAGGAAAGAGGAAGTAAATGGATTTTAAGGATTGAGGCCTTGGAAAATAACAAAGCCAGAAAAATAAGGATTGGTAGAATACTGGAATAAGAGTGTCATGGGCGGGTAGGGAAGTGAAATTTTGAAGAAGGAGCACATTAAGGCACCTTTTAGAGCAGTGGTTTTCAAACTTCATCATTGGCACCCCTTTTATATAATATACCTTACTTTGGAAGCCTAGGAAGTAAGAGATCTGTTCTTGTTGAAGTTGGTGAGGCATAGTGGGAACTCTGCCAGCTAACTTTCTTTTCTTGGCTCCTGAATTGTAGCATGTTTAAAATCCACTGTTCTAGAGGGCATAGGAAATAAAGGGAAGAAAGATGATGGGAAAAGATCAGAACTTTAAGGGATTTTAGGGTGACAGTGAGTGAAAAGTTCTGTGTGTGCATGGAGAGGGAAGGGATCCCCACTGGGAATAATGGGGATGTGAACCTGGGACTGGGAAGTATCCTGTCAAGCTCTAACCCTGAAGGAATTTGTCCTTTAGGTACGAGGAACAGCAAATTCAAGAGAAAGTGGCGACCTTTCGACTCATGTTGCTGGAGAAGGATGTGAACCCTGGGGGCAAGGAAGAGACCCCAGGGCAGAGGCCAGCGTGAGTGTTGAACTCTCCCTTGGTTACCCCCGGATTTTATCTGCTGCTGCTACCCTCTCTCCTTATTTGGATCTTCTCCCTGCCTTCATCTTCCTTATTTCATGGCTGTTTGGCTCCTGCTTATAATTTTGTTCTGAATTTGGTTCTGCTCTTTGCTTCCTATATGGTTCAGATTTCCACCTTTTTTCCTCTAGGGTAACTGAAACCCATCAGTTGGCAGAACTGAATGAGAAGAAGAATGAGCGACTCCGTGCTGCCTTTGGCATCAGTGATTCCTATGTGGATGGCAGCTCTTTTGATCCTCAGCGTCGTGCTCGAGAAGCTAAACAACCAGCTCCTGAGCCTCCCAAACCTTACAGGTACTCAAGACCAAGAAACCAGTATCAATTTCTTTTTTATTACCTTTTCTTTCTTTCTTTTTTTTTTTTTTTTTTTCTTTCTTTCTTTTTTTCTTTTTTTTTTTTTTGTGAACAACTCCTCAATTCTTCAGGTTTTACTCTTGAAGTTGAAATGTCTTAAAGACAGTTTGTTTTAGCATCCGTGTTTTTTGTTTATCTTTTACCAGCCTTGTTAGGGAGTCTAGTAGTTCTCGCTCACCGACCCCAAAGCAAAAGAAGAAGAAAAAGAAGAAAGATAGAGGACGGTAAGTTAGTTGGAAAGTTATTCTGTTATACAGAAGACCAATCCTGTGGTGTACTTTGTCTCAGAAAGTCAAGGAATCTGCTTTCTGGGAACAGCAGGCAGTTTTCAGAAAAGTTGGGGAGAGGGGAGTTATTTCAGATCTCAGCTGACAGGCAGAATGTGCTTCTTAGTGGGGAAGGATTGCATCCACAGCCCTGAGAGTTAAGAACTGGCCAGCAGCATTTTGGATTTCTAGAATTATTTCCACTTTTAGATTTGTTGATTTAAGGAGTCACCTCTGCTTCTTGGAGAGTAAAGAAATAAGTCCTACATTTAGGTCTGGGGTATTGGTGTTGTTGGGGTTATTTGGGTGTTCTAGAAAACCATTTATGAGAATGGGTTGTACATGGGAGGGCCAGGAAAGAAGCCAAGCATAATGACCTTGCTTCTGACCCCATCTTTAGCAGGTCAGAGAGCAGCTCTCCTCGACGGGAGAGAAAAAAGAGCTCGAAGAAGAAGAAGCACAGGTATGAGGTTGAAGTAATTGGGGTGATTGGAGAAGGAGAAGGATTATTGATGAATTCAGGCATAGGTGTTGGTATATGATTTTTTTTTTTTTTCTCATCCCCACTCCCAACAGGTCGGAATCTGAGTCCAAGAAACGAAAGCACAGGTAAGAGCCCTTTGGTTTAGTGGCACGTGGGAGTGATGAGCTATTGCTTGATGGCCTTGTTTGCTCTTTATTTGGTCTTTGGGAGGTTTTATCTTAGAGTAGAACTTAATCCTTGATCTTTCTAATGGTTAGTGGAGCTCTGTAGTTCATCCATTTCACTTTTTGGTTTGTTTCCCTTTTTAAAATTTTTTTTTTTTTTTGCCAAGTATGGTGGCACATACCTGTAATCTTAGAAACTCAGGTAGATCACAAACTGAAGACTAGCATTAGCAACTTAGCGAGACCCTGTCTCAAAATTTTAAAGAGGGTTGAGGAAACAAGTATGGCTTTGCATACCTGTAATCCCAGCATCTTCAGAAGATGTGGTGGGAGGATCACAAATCCAACACCACATCTCTTAACTCTGTCTCAAGAGGTGTTGGGGGAGGGTTCCCAGGAACTAGCTCAGACATAGAGTTCCCTTTGTTTAGTCCCTAGTATTGCAAAGTAAATAAATGAAATTTTAACATCCTCACCTAATTTTGTAGGTCTCCCACTCCAAAGAGTAAACGTAAATCTAAAGACAAGAAACGGAAGCGGTAAGTGAATTTGAGGGGAATTTCCTTAATAAGTAGATGAATGGGTTCCCTTAGGGGGAGAAGACATAATTTATCATGTCCCTGAATAGTTAAGGGTTGAGGGGTGAGGAGAATCCAGTGTACGTGTGACAACCTCCTGAGTTGCCTGTGGTGGTGTTCGTTCAGGTCTCGGAGTACAACACCAGCTCCCAAGAGCCGCCGGGCCCATCGGTCAACGTCTGCTGATTCTGCTTCCTCCTCTGATACTTCTCGCAGTCGGTAAGGGGTAGTCCAGAAGGAAGGGAGGGAGAGGGAATGGTGGGTTAATCAATTTAATATTTATTGAGCGCCCACGGTGTGCTAGGCGCTGCACAGACCATTCGGAAGACACGGTCCCTGCCCTCTAGGAGCTGACAGGCTAAAGCAACAGGATGGACAGACATATACATTTCCCCTTCTCTTTTTTTTTTTTTTTAATTTGTTATTTTTTGTTTCGTTATGATGTATATGGACTGCCAGAATAGGGGGGGTGGTTTGTTCGTGGTGTCTGGGGGAGGAAGGAATCCTTACCCTGGCTTCCTTAATCGGGGAAGGCTTCCTGAAGGAGGTGGGCTCAGAGGTGAGTTTTGAATGAAGTGGGTAGGGAATGGGCTGGGTGGAGGGTTTGGGGTTGTCTGGGGGAGGTGAATAAAGGGGTAGAGGGAGAACTTTCTTTGGGATTGTGTTGGGAAGAGAAGAAACAAAATGGACTGAATTTGCATTTCTGTGAATGATTTGAAGTGTGACTAAGGCTTTTTGGAAGAGGGCTGTGTATAGTGAGGAAAGGTAGATGGGAGCTGGGAGGGGGTTTCCTGTTCTCCCTTGAGCTGATTTCCCTGTTCTCGCCCATCCTCCATTAACTCCCACAGGTCTCGAAGTGCTGCAGCTAAAATACATACAACTGCTTTGACTGGGCAAAGTCCTTCCCCTGCTCCAGGGCGTCGAGGGGAGGGAGATGCACCTACTAGTGAACCAGGTACCACCAGTGTACCACGGCCTAGCAGCCCAGAGACCTCTACAAAGCAGCCTAGTAGTCCTTATGAGGACAAAGACAAGAAGGAGGTATGTTCCTGAGGATGGTGGATGATCATTGGATTGCTGGGTTGTGGGTTTTAGGATAGGGGTGTGGAGTGAAGAGGAGAGATGATAGCGTACTAAAAGAGAAGTGAATGTAGTTGGTTTTTTGGTGTGCATTCTTCTCTCAATCAAGTTCTCTTATATATCTGCACGTTTTAGAATTGTGACTCAATCTTTGAAGCCTTTAGAATCAAAATTCATTGGATGTTTATAATAGGTTTTTTACCAGTGTTCTGTTTACGTGTGTACGTAGATAGAATTGGAATAGAAGTTTCTTTAAGCCACATTTAAATTTACTATTTTGAGCCACATTTAAATTTACTATTTTACTATATCTGTAATCTTTATTTTATTAAATTGTTTAACCCACATGGTGTTTTGCCAGCAGGCTAAAAACACTTAAAGGAACTGTTGTTTTACATCTTCTAATTCTCAATCCTGATTATTCTTGCTTCTGTTATTTTAGTATAACTTCTCTATTTCATGTTTCATCTAACAAACTTTGTAAATTATGAGAATGATCACCTCAGAAATTGTATCTAGCCGCGTGTGATGGTGCACACCTGTAATACCAGTGGCTCTGGAGGCTGAGGCAGGAGGATTGCGGGTTCAAAGCCAGCCTCAGCACAGGCAAGGCGATAAGCAACTCAGTGAGACCCTGTCTCTAAATAAAATACAAAATAGGGCTGGGAATGTGGCTCAGTGGCCCAGTGCCCCCAAGTTCAGTCCCCGGTTCAAAAAAAGAAATTGTATCTATTTTCTGTGACTTTTGAGTTGTATCTGATAGGCTTTCATAGTTTGTTTTCCTTTTCTCTTTTCATATATTCCAGCCATCCTGGTCAAACCTCCCAATTTCACTCCCTATCCCCAACCGTGGGATTGAACACAGGGCCTTGTTCCTGCTAGGCAAACACTCTTCATTGAGCTACATCCCTAGCTCTGTGTCACTTTTTTCTTGACACAAATCGTATTCTCAATATTTTGCATTTGTTCCTGCAGTTCTTTTAATTTAATATAGTAGTTTTTCAAGAGTGAGGTCAGGTGCCACCTATGTTAGGAAACTGCTTTCTTTTCTTAAAAATGCTATTAGAGGGCTGGGGTTGTGGCTCAGTGGTAGGTGCTTGCCTTGCATGGGTGAGGCCCTGAGTTCAATTCTCAGCACCACATAAATAAAGGCATTGAGTCCATCTACAACTAAGAATATATATATATAAATATAAATGCTATTGGAGATTTGGGCGTGTTAACATATATGAGGTCCTGGGTTCTCGGCATCCCTGAAAACAAAACCAATTGCCTCGTCCCAACTCCTGCCCTTTCTCTGTACTTTGTAGTGGCATTTATTGTTAATGGTAGTGCATTAGTTGTTTGCACTTTGTCTCTCCTCTGGATTTTAAGATTTCAGGTTACAGATTTTCCTTCATGTTTTTCCCATTGTACTTTGTGTTTAATGATTGTTTTGTTATTGAATGAATGTGACTTCCTGTGGTGAGGGAAAGGACCAATTGGTATAATGGGGCATGTAGAAGAAGTTTACTTAGAAAGGTACTGAGATCTTATGGGTGATAGTAAGTTTGGGTGCTTATGTATCCCTATCCCTACTTTTTCTTCCACTCTCAGAAATCTGCCGTTCGACCTAGCCCCTCTCCGGAAAGGAGCAGCACAGGCCCAGAACCACCTGCTCCCACTCTGCTCCTTGCTGAGCAACATGGCGGCTCCCCACAGCCCCTTGCAACAACCTCCTTAAGTCAGGAGCCAGTGAACCCCCCATCTGAGGCCTCCCCAACCCGGGGCCCTTCACCACCTAAGTCTCCTGAGAAAGCACCTCAGTCTTCTTCCTCAGAGAGCTGCCCACCATCCCCACAGCCTACCAAAGTTTCTCGGCATGCCAGCTCTTCCCCTGAAAGTCCTAAACCTGCGCCAGCTCCTGGGGCCCGCCGGGAGAGTTCTTCTCCCACATCCAAGAATCGGTCGCATGGCCGAGCAAAGCGGGATAAATCACAGTCTCATACCCCTTCCCGCAGAATGGGGAGATCACGTAGTCCTGCCACTGCTAAGAGAGGGAGATCCCGTTCTCGATCCCCCACCAAAAGAGGTCATTCTCGTTCCCGGTCCCCTCAGTGGCGTAGGTCCCGGTCTGCACAGAGGTGGGGAAGATCTAGAAGCCCCCAAAGGCGTGGCCGCTCTAGGTCCCCTCAGCGACCAGGTTGGTCCAGGAGCAGAAATACCCAGAGAAGAGGCAGGTCTAGATCAGCAAGGCGAGGCAGATCACATTCTAGATCTCCAGCCACCAGAGGCAGATCTCGTTCTAGAACACCAGCCCGGCGGGGTAGGTCCCGCTCTAGAACACCTGCCAGGCGAAGGTCCAGGTCACGAACACCTGCCAGGCGAAGGTCCAGGTCAAGAACACCAGCCCGTAGAGGCAGATCTCGGTCAAGAACACCTGCTAGGCGTAGATCTAGGACCCGGTCACCAGCACGAAGGAGATCCCGTAGTAGATCACCAGCCAGGAGAAGTGGCCGCTCACGCTCTAGAACCCCAGCTAGACGGGGCCGCTCACGCTCTAGAACCCCAGCTAGACGCAGTGGCCGCTCACGCTCTAGAAGCCCAGCTAGACGCAGTGGCCGCTCACGCTCTAGAACCCCAGCTAGAAGAGGGAGGTCTCGGTCTAGAACACCAGCAAGACGAAGATCCCGCAGTAGAAGTCTAGTTAGACGGGGAAGATCTCATTCTCGGACACCACAAAGAAGAGGCAGGTCTGGTTCATCATCAGAGCGGAAGAACAAATCCAGAGCATCTCAGAGAAGGAGCAGGTCCAACTCAAGTCCAGAAATGAAAAAATCTCACATTTCCTCAAGGCGGAGCAGGTCTCTCTCTTCACCACGATCCAAAGCAAAATCTCGCTTGTCTTTGAGGCGGAGTCTTTCCGGGTCCTCTCCGTGCCCTAAACAAAAGTCACAGACACCGCCCAGGCGCAGTCGCTCTGGATCATCGCAACCTAAAGCTAAATCTAGAACACCAAGGCGGAGTCGTTCTGGTTCTTCACCACCTAAACAGAAATCTAAAACACCATCAAGACACAGTCATTCCAGTTCATCTCCTCACCCAAAAGTGAAATCTGGAACACCACCAAGACAAGGTTCCATCCCGAGTCCCCAAGCCAATGAACAATCTGCTACACCGCAAAGACGGAGTCATTCCGAATCACCTGATCGTGAGGTGAAATCTAGGACTCCTTCAAGGCAAAGCTGTTCTGGGTCCTCTCCTCCTCGAGTGAAGTCCAATACACCTCCAAGACAGACCCCATCTAGGTCAATGTCTCCACAGCCCAAAGTGAAGACAGTGTCACCAGGACGAAGAAGTCATTCTGGTTCTTCTTCTCCAAGTCCTATTAGGGTGGCTTCTAGAACGCCGCCAAGGCAAAGCAGATCAGTGTCTCCCTGCACCAAGGTGGAATCTAGATTGTTGCCTAGGCAGAGCCATTCTAGATCCTCCTCACCAGATACCAAAGTGAAACCTGAAACACCACCAAGACAAAGCCACTCAGGGTCTACATCACCATACCCCAAAGTAAAGCCCCAAACTCCACCAGGGCAAAGTCAGTCTGGGTCAAAATCACCATGTCCCCAAGAGAACTCTAAAGAATCTCAATCTCAGAGTTGCTCTGGATCCTTCTCCCTCTGCCCAGGAGTAACATCTAACACACCTCCAGGAGAAAGCTACTTTGGCTCCTCATCTCTGCAACATAAAGGACAATCTCAAACTTCGCCAGATCCCAGATCTGATACTTCAAGTCCAGAAGCAAGACAGAGTCACTTGACATCTCCACTTCTGCAAAGCAAATCTCAAATATTTCCAAAGGGTAGTGGGTCCGGGTCCTCCTCTCCAATCACTGAGCTGGCATCTAGATCTCCAACAAGACAAGATGGAGGGGAGTTACCAAGTCCTAGGCTGAAATCGGGAATGTCTCCTGAGCAAAGCAGACCCCATTCTGACTCTTGTCCATATCTTGCAATGGACTCTAAATCTCTTCTGGGACAGAGCAGATTGGAGTCTTCTGAATCAAAAGAGAAAATGGGCTTACCCCTTCAGGAGGATGTTGCATTATCTCCTAGACCTAGAGACAAATTTGGTACACCTGTACAGGATAGGACTGAGTCCTCACCAATAATAAAAGACACACCTAGAGCCCCATCAAGGGAAAGAAGTGGCACTGAATCATCCCCAGATACAAAAGACCAAAGTAATATATTACCTAAGTCAAACCAAGATGAGGAATTAATGGAGGTGGTAGAGAAATCTGAACAACCTTCAAGCCAAGTTCTGCCCCATTTGTCTCCAGAACTGAAACAAATGGCTGGAAGTAACTTTGAATCATCTCCTGAAATAGAAGAAAGGCCTGCTGTGTCTTTAGCTCTTGACCAAAGCCAGTCACAGACTGCTTTGGAAGAAGTCCCTGCAGTGGCTTCTTGTTGGGGAGGGCCACATTTTTCTCCAGAGCATAAAGAACTATCTCACTCTCCCCCCAGGGAGAATAACTTTGGATCACCTTTAGAATTTAGAAGCTCAGGCACTGCTGCAGAAATGAATACTGGATTTTCTCCTGAGGTTAAAGAAGATTTGAATGGACCTTTCCTTAATCAGCTGGAGACAGACCCATCTCTAGATGTGAAGGAGCAATCGACAAGGTCCTCCAGGCGTAGTAGTTCTGAGTTATCCCCAGATGTGGTGGAAAAGGCAGGAATGTCTTCAAATCAGAGTGTGTCTTCACCTGTACTTGATGCTGTACCCAGAACACCCTCAAGAGAAAGAAGTAGTTCTGCATCTTCTCCTGAACTGAAAGATGGTTTACCCAGAACTCCATCAAGGAGAAGTCGGTCTGGGTCTTCTCCAGGACTTAGAGATGGTTCTGGGACTCCCTCTAGGCATAGCCTCTCTGGGTCTTCTCCTGGAATGAAAGATATACCTAGGACCCCTTCTAGGGGGCGAAGTGAATGTGATTCTTCCCCAGAACCAAAAGCATTGCCTCAGACTCCTAGGCCAAGAAGTCGTTCTCCATCATCTCCAGAAATCAACAATAAGGGTCTTACTCCTCAGAGAGAAAGAAGTGGATCAGAATCATCAGTTGAGCAGAAAACACTGGCTCGGACCCCCCTTGGGCAGAGAAGTCCATCTGGATCTTCTCAAGAGCTTGATGGGAAACCCAGTGCATCTCCTCAGGAGAGAAGCGAGTCAGATTCTTCTCCAGATTCTAAAGCCAAGACAAGAACCCCACTTAGGCAGAGGAGTCGCTCTGGGTCCTCTCCAGAGATGGACAGCAAATCCCGAGCTTCTCCTCGGCGTAGTAGATCTGGCTCATCTGAAGTGAAAGATAAACCTAGAGCAGCACCTCATACCCAGAGTGGTTCTGATTCCTCTCCTGAACCCAAAGTACCTGCTCCTCGGGTCCTTCCCAGAAGAAGTAGGTCAGGTTCATCAAGCAAAGGCAGAGGACCTTCTCCTGAAGGAAGCAGCAGTTCTGAGTCCTCACCAGAACACCCACCCAAATCCAGAGCTGCTCGAAGAGGCTCCAGGTCCTCGCCAGAGCCAAAGACAAAGTCACGCACACCACCTCGACGTCGCAGCTCTCGGTCGTCTCCTGAGCTAACTAGGAAGGCCAGACTGTCCCGTAGGAGCCGCTCTGCCTCTTCATCACCAGAAACCCGCTCCCGAACTCCTCCAAGACGCCGAAGAAGTCCCTCAGTATCTTCCCCTGAGCCAGCTGAAAAGTCGAGGTCTTCACGTCGGCGGCGTTCAGCTTCATCTCCACGCACCAAGACAACTTCAAGAAGAGGCCGTTCCCCTTCACCAAAGCCTCGTGGACTCCAGAGGTCGCGTTCCCGCTCACGTAGAGAGAAAACCAGAACAACCCGACGTCGAGATAGGTCTGGTTCTTCTCAGTCAACTTCCCGAAGAAGGCAGCGAAGTCGGTCCAGGTCTCGGGTCACTCGTAGACGCAGGGGAGGCTCTGGTTATCACTCCAGGTCACCTGCACGCCAGGAGAGTTCCCGAACTTCCTCTCGACGACGAAGAGGACGCTCTCGAACACCCCCAACCAGTCGGAAGCGTTCTCGGTCACGCACATCACCAGCCCCATGGAAACGCTCTAGATCTCGAGCCTCTCCAGCAACACATCGGCGATCCAGGTCTAGAACACCCTTGATCAGCCGACGTAGGTCCAGGTCTCGGACTTCCCCTGTGAGTCGGAGACGGTCCAGGTCCAGAACATCGGTGACTCGACGAAGATCTCGATCAAGAGCGTCCCCAGTGAGTCGGAGGCGGTCCAGGTCCAGAACACCACCTGTAACCCGTCGTCGTTCAAGGTCCAGAACACCAACAACACGCCGACGCTCCCGTTCTAGAACTCCACCAGTGACTCGCAGAAGGTCCAGATCTAGAACCCCACCAGTAACCAGGAGGCGATCTCGAAGCAGAACTTCACCTATTGCTCGCAGGAGGTCAAGATCCAGAACATCCCCAGTCACTCGAAGGCGATCGCGATCACGTACATCTCCTGTCACTCGGAGAAGGTCCCGATCTCGAACCTCTCCAGTGACTCGTCGCCGTTCTAGGTCCCGAACGCCTCCAGCTATTCGACGCCGCTCTAGGTCTCGAACACCATTGTTGCCACGCAAACGTTCTCGAAGCCGCTCACCACTTGCTATTCGCCGCCGTTCCAGGTCCCGTACGCCCCGTGCAACTCGGGGCAAACGGTCTTTAACAAGATCTCCTCCAGCTATTCGCAGGCGTTCTGCATCTGGAAGTAGTTCTGATCGTTCACGTTCTGCTACTCCTCCAGCAACAAGGAATCATTCTGGTTCTCGGACACCTCCAGTGGCACTCAATAGCTCCAGAATGAGCTGTTTCAGTCGTCCTAGCATGTCACCAACTCCTCTCGACCGATGTAGATCACCTGGAATGCTTGAACCCCTTGGCAGTGCTAGAACACCCATGTCTGTCCTGCAGCAAGCTGGTGGCTCCATGATGGATGGCCCAGGTCCCCGAATACCTGATCATCCAAGAACATCTGTGCCAGAAAATCATGCTCAATCTAGAATTGCGCTTGCCTTGACGGCCATCAGCCTTGGCACTGCCCGGCCGCCTCCATCCATGTCTGCTGCTGGTCTTGCTGCAAGAATGTCCCAGGTCCCAGCTCCGGTACCTCTCATGAGTCTCAGAACGGCCCCAGCTGCCAACCTTGCTAGTCGGATTCCTGCAGCCTCTGCAGCAGCCATGAACCTGGCCAGTGCCCGAACACCTGCTATCCCAACAGCAGTGAACCTCGCTGACTCACGAGCACCAGCTGCAGCAGCAGCCATGAACTTGGCAAGCCCTAGAACGGCAGTGGCACCTTCAGCAGTGAATCTTGCTGACCCTCGAACCCCCACAGCTCCAGCTGTGAACCTCGCAGGAGCCAGAACCCCTGCTGCCTTGGCAGCTTTGAGTCTTTCTGGATCTGGCACGCCTCCAACTGCTGCAAATTATCCCTCTAGCTCCAGAACGCCCCAGGCTCCAGCCCCTGCAAACCTCGTGGGTCCACGATCTGCACATGCCACAGCTCCTGTGAATATTGCCAGCTCTAGAACCCCTTCAGCCTTGGCCCCTGCGAGTCTCACCAGTGCTAGGATGGCTCCAGCATTGTCTGGTGCAAACCTTACCAGCCCCAGGGTGCAGCCCCTTTCTGCTTATGAGCGTGTTAGTGGCAGAGCCTCACCCCCACTGCTTGACCGAGCCAGGTCCAGAACACCACCATCAGCCCCAAGCCAGTCTAGAATGACCTCTGAGCGGGCTCCCTCCCCTGCCTCCAGAATGATCCAGGCTCCTTCACAGTCTCTCCTCCCTCCAACACAGGATCGACCTAGGTCTCCTGTGCCATCTGCTTTTTCAGACCAATCCCGTTCAAATGCCCAGACCACTTCTGTAGCAGGGTCTCAGTCCCTATCCTCTGGTACAGTGGCAAAGGCCATGTCCTCCACTGGTGACCACAATGGCATGGTTTCTGGCCCTACTCCTGGGGTGCTTCACCCTGAGGGTGGGGAGCCACCTGCCTCTACTGGGGCCCAGCAGCCTTCTGCATTGGCCACCCTGCAACCAGCAAAGGAGCGGCGGAGTTCCTCCAGCTCCTCCAGCTCCTCCAGCTCCTCTTCATCATCATCATCGTCGTCATCATCATCTTCGTCCTCTGGCTCCAGTTCTAGTGACTCAGAGGGCTCTAGCCTTCCAGCTCAACCTGAGGTGGCACTGAAAAGGTGAGGGAACTTGATTTTCAGGAATCTTGTAGGGGAAAGGAATTGGGAATTGATGAGGGAGTGGGGAGGGAGAAGCCGTGGTACAGGTTCTTGGCCTTTGAGGAGGTATGGGGAACCTTGACCCTCAAGCTGGGGGTAGAAGAGAATGCTTGGGTGGGGGATATGGGGGGAGGGATGGGACAGAAAATCTCCGAAGGTTAATTCTCTAGAGGATAATGATAAGTTTTCCATCTCTACAGAGGACAGAACTAGAGGAAATGGACTTAATTTTACAGCAGGAGGGATGGCAGTTAGACCTCAAGAGGAACTCCCTGGGCTGGAAGGATCTTCAGAGGTCATCCCATCCCTCTCCCTGCCTCCAGGCAGGACGGCCCCTCCCCAAGCCAACCTGCACTCACAGGGGCCTCCCCAAGCTGCGGCTCTCCCTCTCCGAGGAAGGAGACCACCCAGCTTCAGCTTCCACATCTGAGCCCAGGGGCCTTATTCCTTCATCAGGGACATTCTTGAGGTTTAACCTTGATCCCTTGTGCTGCGGGCCCCAGCCTGTTGCTTGTGTTAGCAGAGGTCGGGTTGGCTCAGGCCAATGCTCTCCAGAGAAGCACTCACTGGCTCGCTTCGCGTGGCTCCAAGAGCTCCCAGGGCCTTTCTCAGGCACCCCTCCCCCACTGCCGTTCCTCCAGGCCAAGGAAGGTAGGGTTGGGGCTGGGGCAGCTTGTCTCTTGGTAACACTGCCCTTCTCCCACAGGGTCCCCAGCCCCACTCCAGCACCAAAGGAGGCTGTTCGAGAGGGACGTCCCCAGGAGCCAGCCCCAGCCAAACGGAAGAGGCGCTCTAGCAGCTCTAGTTCCAGCTCCTCCTCTTCCTCCTCCTCCTCTTCCTCTTCTTCCTCCTCCTCCTCTTCCTCCTCTTCCTCTTCTTCCTCCTCTTCCTCCTCCTCCTCTTCTTCCTCCTCTTCCCCTTCCCCTGCTAAGCCAGGCCCTCAGGCCTTGCCCAAACCTGCAAGCCCCAAGAAGCCGCCCCCTGGCGAGCGGAGGTGAGTCCTGACTTGCCCGAGGTGGAGGGGAGGGTGACTTCTCCAGAATGGGCCCCTTGTGGACTTCTGTGTCTGGTTGTAAGGGAGGAGCCGGGCACACTCGGCCCACTATTCTCTGCACCCTGTTCTGGTAAAGGGCTGCACCATCCAAGTGGGTTCTCAAGCCAGAATTGGGAAGTCCTAGGTTTCTTCCTTTCCCCCAACATGCAGCCTGGTCCCAGGGATTCTAGCTCTTTAAGTCTCCCCATTGCTGCTGCAGGGCTCTGGTCTGGCCACCGTCATCTTCTCCCGACTCTGTCCACAGCCTCTTCCCTGTCTCCCTGCCTCCACGCCATTCTCTTCCACACGTAGCCAGAGGGATCTTTCTAAAACGTACATCTGGTTACTTCCCTCCACTCCACAAATCCTTCCGGGACGCCCTGTGGCCTGCAGGATAAAGCCCCACCTCTGCGGGAATGGCGTGTGAGGCTCTTCACCAGCTGGCCTTGCCCACCCTGTGCTCTTCCTGCCCGCCCCCAATACATGCCCTGTGCTCCAGCCACACTCAGCGCCTTGCAGTCAAGGAGAGCCCATGCCTTTGGACATGCTGTTCCTTCTGCCTGGAATTTCCTTGTCCGCCTGGTGAACTCCTCGTTCTGCAAGACTCCACTCAAACAGCACCTTCGAGAAGACTGTCCTGCCCCTGCCCCTACCCTGCCCATGTACCCCTGCCCCAAGTCCCCAGATCCATGCACATCCATCCCTGTGGGGCTGCTTCCTACACATGGGGCCCTGCGTGCCTCCCTTGTTGGCCTTCCTTCACTACCAGACTGAGCTCCTCCAAGGGCAGGGACTGTCTTTATCTTTGCATCCCCCGCTGCACCCTGTGTCCTGCCCACTGTGGGCACTCAGTGGAAGGTGTGCGGGCGGATGGGTGAGTGCGGACAAAGGTGGGTCTGAGGCTGGCCCTGCGTGGTGTGAGGTTTGGTGGTCAGGACCTGGGTGGGTGGTTCTGAGTGCTGGCTGGTAGATTTGGAAGGGCATTGTGCTATGGGAACCTGCTCTGCTCCCCAGGTCCCGCAGCCCCCGGAAGCCTATAGACTCCCTTAGGGACTCCCGGTCCCTCAGCTACTCACCTGTGGAGCGTCGCCGTCCCTCGCCTCAGCCCTCGCCACGGGACCAGCAGGGGTAAGGCCCACCCCAAAAGAGAACGCAGTCTCAGCCACCATAGGACTTGAGCAGAAAGCAGGTGCCTCCCTCCTAGGAGTCTAATGTGCATTGTTCTTTGCAGCAGCAGTGAGCGGGTTTCCCGGAGAGGCCAGCGTGGGGACAGCCATTCTCCGGGCCACAAGCGCAGGAGGGAGACTCCTAGCCCCCGTCCCATGCGACACCGCTCCTCCAGGTGTGTCTCCCCTGAAGGCTGGCCCCATTCTAGAGTGGGAGGCTTGATGGAGCTTTGGCATTGATTCCAATCTTCTATTACAGGTCTCCTTAAATCATCGCACCCCATGCTCTGGAACCACAGGGAGTGTCCCCTTTTCCCCAACAGAGCTGTGGGAGGTCCTTGTCTTCCCCCACCTTTGAATCCTGGCAGCATCTTGGGTGGAGGGCTCCCTTTACCTCCTTCCCCCCTTTTTTTTTCCTTTGTTCCTGTGAAATGTTAATCTCTGTGAGTTTTTCCTGGTTCATGTGTTTGGGGGGTTTGGGGGTGGGAGGGAATGCTGATGGGAGGTGGGGGAGGAGAATAGTTCAGGACACCAAAGCCTGGAATCAGAGGCCCTGGGAGATGCAGCCACCTGAAATTCCTGGGGTGATGGAGACTTTAGGAAGTTATACTGAGGTGTTCTTGGAAGGGGCAGGAGTGGAAATTAGCTGGCCCCTACTGCCCCCCATGAGGTTGTGGCCCCCTCCCCCAATTTTTCTTCATGTTTCTTAAAAGGCATTTTGGTTTTTTAAAATCTGTACAGCAAGAGCAACTTTTTCTGTCAAATAAAAATGAGAAATGCAGGAATTGGGTCTGTAGACTGTTTATTTTAAGTGGCGAGAGCAAATGGAAAAGGAGCCATCTTCACCTTCCACCCTCACCCTAAGTCCCCAAGGCTTTGCTCTCAATCTCTTGAAGCTCTGGTATGTGTGGGGGGAGTCACTGGGGCTTCTAGGCTGTGGTTGCCTCATGGAACCCCCTCCAAGTGCCTGCAACTTGAGCCCCTCAGACAAGACACACCTGGAACTGGGGTAGTGCACCTTAGTCCCCTACTACATCAAGTTGGCCTAGGGCTCAGGATTCTGGCCTCTTCTCTCCAAGGCTTGGAGTAGCTTGGCCCCATGTGATGGCGGGCTGGGTCAAGTTCTCAGCCAGACAGCATAGGGTAAGTCTGGCAAGAGCCCAACGAGAAGTGGAGGAGCAGGACCCATCCCAGGGAGGACAGTGCCTGGAGTACGGAGGAGGGTGTGGAGAAAGAGGCAGCAACCAGGCAGACACCCAAATCTCTTTTATTGGGGGGAATGGGCCTCGGGTGGGCCTGAGGCTCTCACTGCACAGCTTGTTCATTGGCGCTGCCTCCGGAATCCTGAGGCTTCATCACATCTGGAAGCTCTGGTGGGCTAGAGAAGGGCTCAATGCGCAGGGCCTCAAAGGCATCATCTGTAGGGGAGGGGACAGAAGTGGAAAGGTGCCCAACTCACCCCAGCTGGGCTTTGGTGTCCACCTGTAATAGGCTGTAGCTCTGGGGGACCTAAAGTCACTCTTCTGCAGCCATGACCTGCCCCACTGCCAGCTGCCTTAGTGGCACGGGAATGACTCCTGCCCCCAATGGCCCAACCTGGCCATCCCCCTTCACTGGCCATTCCAGGCCCTTTTCTAATCTTCACTTGTAACTTCTGGCAGGTGCCCACCTACTTCTGTCTCCACAGCCAACATTACCCTCCACCTAGAATGTTTCCTTGCTCTCTTTACATCTTTCTCCATCAAGCAGCCAGTGATGGGAAACCAAGGGGATTGTTGACCTGCTTAGAACTTTCCAGTGGTTTCCCATCATACCCCAGGCGGTCTTAGGTTCTTGACCTTGTTTCTCCAATGCTTAGACTCACTCCCACACCAAGCTCTTTCCTGCCTCAGGATTTTGTACTTGCCAGCCCCAACACCTGTCTGTCATAGGACATGCTCTAGGCATCAGGGTTCAGTTGAAATGTCACCTCAGAAAAATACTCCCAGCTCCCCAGTAGCCACTGCACCCTAGCACTCTGGGCATTTCCTTGGGAGCACTTACCACCAGCTGACTGTCAGATTTGTTTTGATAGGTCGCTCTTCCCACTTGAACAGTGGCTCTAGTTCTGCTGCCCCAACGCAGAACACATGTACGCCGCTTCATACCTTTTCTCCTGTGCTCTCCTCCACCTAGGAGGCTGTTCTGACTCAGTTCTCAATTGATTGGGCCCTCCAGACAAAGTACCCTCACACTCCCCTGCCAGGGAAAGCTGGCATGTCTGGAGAGCACTGGCTGTTGTAACTGGTCATATGGAGGGCTACAGTTGCTGTCCAGTCAGGAGAGGCCAGGGATGCTGCCATAAGTTTGCAATGCACAGGATGGCCCACACAATCCAGCCCTAAATGCTGATACTGCTGAGGTAACAAACCTGACCCACCTTTTCATTAACACTTTCAAGCCACAAACCTGCAGGGACACACTTGCCGTTACACACACATTCCTGTAATTTGTCTAGCCAGTGCCATTTAACACCTGATTTGACCCTGCCATCTCCCTAACTGAGCACTTTGACGCTGGCAGACACGTGTGCCATTCTTTAGCAAGGACACCGAGTAGCAGAGTATGGCATTCAGGTCAATGCCCAAGAACCTAGTGCTGACTGGTCAGCTGCACAAAGAGGTCTTCTGCAAGAAGCCTATGAAGAAACAAAAAGCAACCAGCCCAAACTACCTGCCGCAGCAGACGCTACCCACCTAAAGATCAGGAGCCAAGGCCCAGAACCCCCACCGCATCCAGTGCGTGGTGGGCAAAAACAAAAACAAGTCACGTCCCTTACCATTGATATTCACATTTGTAAAATGGGGTTATCAGTGTCTGACCAGCCACACCAAGCACCCTATAGGGTGCTTTTGTTCAAACTAGAGAAAGAAGCCACCACACACCTGTGATCCCAGCTATTCAAGAAGCTAAGGCAGCCAGGCGTGGTGGCGCACGCCTGTAATCCAAGCGACTTGGGAGGCTGAGTCAGGAGGATTGTGAGTTCAAAGCCAGCCTCAGCAACTTAGCGAGGCCCTTAGCAACTCAGTGAGACCCTGTCCCTAAATAAAACACAATATAGGGCTGGGGATGTGGCTCAGTGGCCGAGTGTCCCTGAGTTCAATCCCTGGTTCCAAAAAAAAAAATAAATAAATAAAAATAAAAAGCTAAGGCAGGAGGATCCCCAGTTCAGGGCAGCCTGGGCAACTGAGTGAGACCTTGTCTCAACATAAACTAATAAAAAGAGGTAGGGATATAGCTCGGTGGTGGAGTGCTAACCCAGCACAGGTGAGGTCCTGGATTCAATTCCAATATATCAAAACCAAAAGTGGAGAAAGGGCCACTTCTGAGAATGCAGTTTTGCTGCCTCTGCTCAGAAAGCCGACCAGATGTGATTTAAGCCATCACTCGCCTCCTCAGAAAGGCACTCTTGTATGATGTCTGCAGTATTCACAGCAGGCTGGGCCTAAGAAGTCTAAGTCTTCGGCTGCCCTCTGTGAAGCTGGTCCTGTCCCACTCCATCACACCTCATTGTGGAGATGGGAACTCCAGGTTGGGTGGAGCCAGGAAAGAAGTAACTGGCCTGAGGACACAGCTGCTGAGGCTGAGCCTAACCCAGTTATCCTTATGGGAACTGCAGAGTACAGCTAGGACCATACTCTTCCTTCTCAGCCTGTGCTGTTTTTTACAAGACAGAATATATTTCCTTTATCTTTTTTTTTTTTTTTTTGGAACCAGGGATTGAACTCAGGGACACTCGGCCACCAAGCCACATCC
>JAJEJO010002634.1:0-20687 GCA_020662805.1 Glaucomys volans
ATTTAAGGAAGAGAAGAGCTTAAACTATCTCTATTTGATGATGACATGATTCTATATTTAGAAGACCCAAACAACTCTACCAGAAAACTTCTAGAACTTATAAATGAATTCAGCCAAGTAGGAGGATATAATATTAAAACTCATAAATGAATTGTGCTCTTATACACCATTTTGTGTCTTGAATGTTTTCACAAACTAACTTCCTTAAGACAAAGACAGCGGTAAACCCTAATTAGAAATGTTCTTCATTAGGGATTCTGGGAAAGAATCTGCACATACATAGTTTATATTGATTTTTGTTCGGACCTTGTTCTGAGATTTTGCCTTAAGACAGACTGGGTGAAAAAATCAAGTCCTCAGTGGCACTTTCTGTTTCAAGCCTTAAAACAATGGCACCTGGTACATTAAAGTCTAATTTTTCAACTCATGGAAAGTGACCCTGCAGCAAGGTTCTGATTATAATAGTCTTTCTTGAGATCATTTCCCAGGCACATTTTGCAACACACAAATGAAATAAAGGTGTGATTTGTTCCTCCATCCTGCTGGAGTCTTGCAGTTGATAGTTTATTTTTATCTTAACATTAGAGGTTGCCCCTAGGGCTGCTGAATAATTAAGGCACATGTTTCCTGTAGTTCCTCAATAACAAAATACAGAAGACTTTTTCTATCATTAGCTAGTAACAGAACACAAAGTTAAGGTTGCCGTTTAGGAAGGTTAAAGTAGCTTTATATTAACTGAAATTAGCAATTTTAACTGCACATTTTTTCCCCTCTAAATTTGCAAAGTCCTTGATACCCTGCCAATATGAAAATCCATCTGCTCCTTGTGACAGAGGTGATATTCATCTCACAGTTCAAAGAAATCTCTAAATGAAAATCACACTGAGCTTTATGTCACTCTTTCTTAAGTAATTTGGCAATTTATATTAGCCTAAGAACAGACATTTTATCCAAGGATCTTAGATTGAAAACTTTTTACACTGCACCAGCAGTTTAAGTAAAACCTACCTTTAGTCTAACTACTTCTATTGTATTCCTCTTTTCTTTGTGGCCATTCTAAACTTTTAAGTTTGGACAATGCAATGTCTGGGTTATGGATGGTCTGTAGTAATTGTACTAAAAATCAGCCACTTTTCTAGAATCCTCTCAGAATAACATTTGGAAGAAACCCATTGATATGCATGCAAGAGAGCTACACAAAACTGTTTGGGTTAGATAACTCTAGAAGCATAACAAAGGATGCAAAGATATGAGTTAATTAAAATTATGCATGGGGCATTCTTGTCAATCATTTAAGCAAGAGCTTATTTATCTACTTCCTTATGATCTAGCTATTTTTTCTTCCTCTTTTCCAACTTTTCAATTGACACAGGAAACATTTTAACTAACTTGCTGTATGTAATGATGTTGTCTACCCCTGTGAAACTATGAGCATCATATCTGTCCTCTTCATTAGCAACTATGATGTTTTGGAATCATTAAGTTTTTAAAGCTAGTGAAACATCACAGTTTTTTTTTTTTTATGTAATTAGTACTAGTACTTCTCCGGGTTCTTGTTTTCTTATTGTCCATATTCTGTAGACTCTTTGATGTGGGTCCTTCATTTTACTGTGCCATTCAAATGGTATTGGTTGCTTCTTTGTATTAGGCCCCTTATCTACTTTTTTTTCTTTCTAGAATTTATATTTTCAAGTGAGTAAATCTCAATGTAAGTACTAAGTTTTTATAAGGACACTAATAAAGATTTATCCAACCAATCTGCAATTTTCCACCTCCCTGCTGCATTTCTTTTTCCAAAATGACATTAGGTACAACTTTATTTATGGGTGTTTTTGAATTTTGTACTTGCCTATATTCATGGTTTTGTTCTTTTGCAGGTCTGGGGATAAGAGAAGCAGGATGGAAAGTCCATTTCAACTGTTTTTAATGGAAACAATCTGTTATAAGTTTCATGAATAAAGTCAAAATTGGAAGCAGCATAGTACATCTTATGTCCTCCTTGTCCTTCCTCCACTAATCCTAATGCAAACATGCTCCAAAACATGTGATACTAAATAATATTGCTCTTAATTATTTGCAGATTTTAGGGTGCAAAACAGAATTCAAGTATACGTGGGAATACAATGATTCCTTGGGCTTTCATTTCCAGTAATATGACAACCAGAACTAAGATGGAATTCCTCCCAGAAGGAGGCAATACAACAACCTGAAATAATGAATTAAACTGATATCATACAATTAGTATAAACAAGGGGAACATTATGAAACATTAGGCATATTTTTAAAAATTATTCATCTAGAATTTTTAAAAACTGTAAAAACTGTGCTTTAATTAAAAGCTCACACAGTTAGTTACAAAGGGAATTACTAAATTTCAAGGCAAATTGAAGAAGTGTAGTTCTCAAAATAAAGAAATACAAATCATAAAGCAAGAAGTTGATATAATGAAAATGTTAACTGTTGTCTAAAATAAATTCTAGACTGGAATTAATATAGCTAATAACTAAATATTAAAACAATATCTGATAATAATTGAGAATTTTTCATGACAGATTAAAGACCTTATTTGGAAACTGATATATGATTGCAAATATTTTTTTGTACTAGGGATTCAATCCAGGGAAGCTTAACCTCTGAGTCACACCCCCAGACTGTTTTATTTTTTATTTTGAGAAAGGGTCTCACTAAGTTGCTTAGAGACTCACTAAGTTGCTGAGGCTAGCAATGAACTCATGATCCTCCTGATTCAGCCTCCTGAGTCACTGAAAGTACAGACATGTGCCACCAGGCCCAGGTTGGTTGCGATTTTTTTAAACTATAAAGAGTAAATGAACTACTTTAAAACCAAGAAAAGATATTTTCCCCCAAAATACACAGAGATAGGTCACTCCTTCAGTAGCACCAAAGCACTGTGTAGATATTGGGAAAATACCTTTAAACTGCTAAAGAATATATACCCAGATAAATAATCATTCTAGAATTGGAGTGATTATTTGAAAAAAATGATGAATGACAATATGTCATTTAAACCTGTACTAAAGAATTTACTGTAAAATTCATATGAGAAGGAAAAAATTAAATCTGAACGACAAATGGCAAATGCAAGAAAATTTATGAGCAAAGACAGTGTTAACAAAAAAAATCTAATTGAAATGAACATTGATATCATTCCCCCTTTTATCCACCCTGAAATAATCTAGTTTACACACATTCAGTGTAGTGAATTTATGCAGTGGCATTTGCTTCTCTTCTATAGTGAAAAATCAAATTTGTTTTGTTTGGATGGTGAGGATAGATCCCTATTGGGAAGAAAAACAAATGTCATGAACATCATGCTATAGAGGAGGAGTGTTAATCATTTAGCTATCTTGCAGTATGTGTGACACCTTAATCCAAAATAAATGAATAAATGGGAGAGGAGGCATAAAGTCTACTCAAGTACACCATAATTGTTAATATTTATACAAAATATCTAGTAAACTGTGAACCTGATTGAGTAATTCTTTGCAGAGCTTAGGGAGCAAGCATCACCTACAGCTCCAGGTGACAACAGTTTTCTTTGTTGCCCTGATTATTTGCAGAAGGGCATGCGTATCTGTCATGTCCTGAACTGTATGATGCTTACTCATAACCTTTGCAAATGATACAAAAAGTTGACTACAAATAACTTCTTCTCTAAACTATCGACACTATTTTGCATTTTTGCATTATTACCACTTTCTCAAAGCTTATATATGAAGTTTTCTTCCCATAATACTGGAAGGCAGACATGTTACCTCAGATCCTGTCAGATAAGCAACAAGTTGTCAACTCATGTTTTGAAGTTCCAAGAGTGTTTTTTGTTCACTATTTTAACTAGAGTTAAATGCTCAGTTCCGTCTCCTATAATTAAACTTTGTCATAAAATGATGAAAAGACATGGTCCTGCACAAATTTGATGGTATTTCACACAATTTCATCATTTCCTTATGCTTCTTTTTCTCTTTGACTCACTGTTAACGTACTACTGCAGTTTTCAGTTCTCTAATGAAGTAGCTGAACACAGGTTTTGGAGTACTAATACATAGAATGCTTCTATCATTTCAGGTAAAACAATAAGAATGAGGTTAATTGTATTTTTTCTGCAATGGAGGAAAATAGTGCCAGATGGGATGGAACTATTTTCTTCCTGAGTCTGAAACAGCTCACCAAAGCCATTACAGCTGACTAACTCACTATGATATTGAATATTTGGTAATTGCCTGTGGGTATCAAAGGAGAGAAGAAGGAGTTTCTTAAGGAGAATTGTTCTCAAAGTTATATTAAGGCTGAAAAAAGCTAATCATGATGGTTTTGAAATGGCTAATGATATTGTACCTTCATCATTTAAAATTTAATTTCTGTATCATGTACATGGGATGAGAAGAAAAATGTCTATTTGAGAGAAGATCAAGACTTGGCTTTTATGTCAATAAAAGTAAGGTGTAAACATGCCTAGCAGTTCGAGATTCTGCACTTTGTTCTCTTTCTGTTCTTTTACCCTCAACTTATCCCATTCCCCCTCCATATACTGATACCTGACATTCTCTTGGAATGAGGGTTATGCAACTTTTCCACCTTGTGGAAACAATTACATAAATAATTTCACAGGAAAACGAAGCTCAGGAATTTATATGCCATAAGAAATAAATCAATGACATATTTTATAACATCTTTCTATGGATTGCAAATGTGTTAAATGTCTTTAAAAGGATGGAAGATGTGAAAAAGTAAAAACTGGATCAGATAATGGGGTCAAACTCACAGGTTAGCTAGAGTCAGTACTGAGTATTAGAAGAAACAGCAAATACCACAAATTCCTAAATATTTGCTAATTAGTATAAGAAAATCCAAGTCTATAATGGTTATTTTTGGATTTTTCTCATCTTCCAAGTTCTTATCATTTATAAATAATGATTAAAGACATTTCTTTGTAATTTTTGGTTTGCTGACCTAATTAGAATACATGCCTGCTCTTTGAAGTCAATTACTGTGTACTTCAGTTTGCTGTTTATAATGCCTAGCAGAAGCCCTCACACACTGAGACATTATAGGTGGGGTTGTTACTAGATGACTAAAAACAATAGATATCAATCTTTTCTACTGATGTTTTGTTAATGCATGATAATGACTATTTGCCCCAGAAGAAAAAAAAAAATGGACTAAATAGATCTGGGTTAAAATCTCAGGTCTGCAAAATTCTAGACATAGTGGTTTTAGGTTTATTAATTCCTTTGAGTCTCTACTTTTTCATCTACAAAAGGGGGATAATTTCATTGAGATCTTTTTGAGTATTAAAATTTAAAGGAATGAAAAGTTCTTCAGCATGATAACTGACATAATGGTAAACATTTAATTCAGTCTTTCTAAATCCATTATAAAGTCATATCTTTATCATTCAAAGGCATGCACAATCTCAAGCTAACAGAATTTTATAAAAAATATTGTTGTTTAAAATTGTAATGAATGGAAAATTCAGTAATGGTACATATTCTCATGACAGAAGCTTAAATAAGAATAATAGCAATTTAAAATTTCCTTTCCTAAGAACTTCTCTTAGAATGCAAATATAAATATGCTCTAAAAGGTACAGAATTGTTAGTGATGATCATATTGTAGAGTTTTTTTTTTCTTTTTCTGTATTGTTAACTTTAAAAGATGCCACCATGAAAGACAACCAAGGCAATGATCCCTTTTCAAGGTTTGTGATCTTGCCAAAGAAAAGTATGAACCCTCACAACACCTGACAAAAAACCAGTGTTTAAGTCACAAGGTCAGGAATGAAAGGATGGGAGAAGCAAATAGCATTAATACCACCTTTTTCATTTCCAACTCGGCCATCTGATGCTTCTCCTCCTTTAACTATTAATCTTTCCCCAGTCCTCTCCCAAAAAGACCAATGACCTTTAACTAGTGTAATGGTGCATTGGGGAAAAAGCAATGATCAGACTTTTGGAGAACTGCCTCACACTGACGAATTGACAATAATTCTGGGAGATCCAAATCATCACTGTGGTCCTCCAGCCATAGTAAGGGGTGAAGGCTTCCACTGGAATTTCGAAGTAAGGTCTGGGAGGCCATGCAAACTGCAGCAGGCTAGGGTGCCCATGAGAGGGTCATATGTAAAGCTTTGAAAGTGAAGCCTAAGCTAGAATGGAAACCCCAGCAATTAAGATATGATTAAGAGAAAAGCTGGTGGATGTGAAGAGTTGTGATTTTTACAGGGACTCAGAGCCAAGACTTTTTCTTGAGTCTCACAGGAGACTTTGGACCTAGACTTTGGGACTGGTATTGTTAATATTATGGGACTCTTGGAGATGAGTTAAATGCAATTTGCATTGTATGATAGACTTGAGTTTTAGGGGCCTATGTGTGAAATGACCTAGATTTAATAAAAATCACATTATATGCACACTAACCCTGAAGTTTTCTCCTTGAAGAAATGAACACTTTATGTTTTGGGGGAATTCAGGAAAGTTCAGAGTTCAGTTTGAATGGACTGGGAGGCTGGTGGAGAATGGCTGGAGGAGAGAGGTTGCTGGGAGCTTGTTGGGGAAGGGTTCATTTTTCCCTCCTCACCTTCTCCTACTTTTCTCTGTTTCCTTGCTATCACAAGGGGAGCAGTTTCCCCTCACCACAGTCTCCCCCATGACATTCTGTCTTATCTTGAACTCAGAGCAATGGCTATGTAGTTTATGAACTGAGACTTCCAATTCTGTGAGCCAAAATATACTTTTCTTCCTCTAAATTGTTATTTGGATATTTGGTCACAGAAATGTAAAACCTGGTATGACCTTTCAGTTTTTGATTTTTACTGAACTTAACCTCAGTAATCATGTCTGTCTTGAGCAAGATCAGTTCGATTTCCATGGTCAATTAATGGGTCTTTGCTAATCTTCATCTATGGCCAAGTCTAATCCCAGATTTAATAAAAATCACATTATATGCACACTAGCTCTGAAGTTTTCTCCTTTAAGAAATGACAGTAGGCTCCTGTTAAATATAGAGATTGTCATCTTTCTGGGCATTGGCCCCAGATAACAACCACTTCCAAAGTCATCACTCATCACCTGTCATTTATCAGCATCACATTAAACTTCACGAACTAAGATGCAGATACTCTGCAAAAATTTCTACAGGTATCATTCCACTTCATTTTAACTGAAACATTATATGAAGAAGTCATGGGAAAACTGAGGTTCATAAAGCAAATGTGGGAAGTAGGCCTAGATTTTAAAACTAGGGTCTGCATGAAACCTGGCTCTGAATTCTTATGGTTCCTGAGACTCTGTATACATTGCAGTGTACATCAATGGCTAAATCTAGAACTTGAACAAACAAAAACTGTAGAACTCAGTTAGCATTATTTTTATAAGTACCATTTTGAAGTGACAGTTTTCTCTTTCACTATTTGAATTCTCTTTTTTGTGATTAGATAAAAAATGCTTTGACAAGTAGTTGAAATTTTAGAAAGATACTTTATGAAACAACTAGATGTTGTGACTGTCATAAGCTGTTAAATTGACAGCATATATTACCTGGAATCATCATTAACTAGAGAAAAATTGAAAATTCTTCAGTTGCTTCTGTCCAGCTGTGCATTCTTTGAATGTTCTTTTCTCTGTTTCAATGAAAAAGTACAAAAAATTCTCTGTAGCTCATCAGCTGTTGAACAGACTCAGACAACTAAATATATAAACCTAAAATATCATTTAGAGAAAACATTTGATAAAAATATTTGTCTGGACTATGTAGCTCATCAAAACGTGTCAAGTATTTTATAGCAAAAACCTTTTTGAATTATGGGATTATAAGAAGCTCATGGAAATAATAAGCTTCTTGCAGTCTGCTTTCTTCTTTCTTTTCTTTTAAAACTTGACATAAAATTCCCATACATGGGTATTTTAAATTGTCTGTTCTTTTTTTCCCTCCTATAAGAATGGAGGTTTTATATACCAAGAATCAAAGCTATAAAGCAGTTTCCTTAAAAAAAGGAATTGTCTTATATTAAGGCCAAACAGAGCTCTGATGGAATCTGCCCTCAATTTGCCAACTGCTTCCTATGTGAGGTTAGACAAGTGATCTTCTTGTGTACTCATTATTATTGTATGCAGGTGAAAGGAAGACAGAGACCAAATAGAGTGATAAATGTCATGCTTGACACATAATGTAAATGATATGTACATGTATGTATGTTATTTATGTAAATATAAGTCATACATATATGTTATCAAAGTCTATTGTGTAAATTTTCCTCTATCAAAACCATCTATCTGTTTTGAATAAATCAATTGATACCAGACAAAATACTTCAGTTTAATTCCTAATTCCTTCAGAAATAATGTCATAAGAAATGACTAAAGCATTGGCACTTGGGAATGCAAGTAAGAAAGATATTTTGAGCAATTCTAGGTAAGCAAATACTCATTCTGACAGTGCAACATGAAATCAGTCTTCCAAGTGGAGTTGTAGAAGGCAATAATGAGGCCAGAGGTGATTGCAACAGCTATTGCTTTAGGGTCCTCAACAGTTGGGGACAGATGGACTGTGAGTTTGGAAGGCAATAGAATGAGAAGATATAATAAAAATGAAATGTGAATATTTAACCAATAGACAATCATAATCTGTCCAAAACAATTAGGCCCCAAACCTGGAACACAGATGAGCTGATTTAGATAATTTATCCACCTGCACTGACTGTTCAAATAATAGGATTGTTTCACAGTTCTCCAAAACATAGAAATTGGCACCATAAAACAGTATCTCATTCAGACTGACACAGGAGTTCTTGAGTTTAATTTCCACTTGAATCATTGGGAAAATGTTAAAAGGAATGAAAAAGAAAAAGCTAGCTATCTGTTAAGAATCTACTCAGGGAATATCTGAATGTGTTAAGATCATGAGTTTATTCACTCAACACAATAACCCCCTGGGGAAGGATTATTTCTCAACACAATTTTCATAATGTTAAAAAAAAAAAAGCAAAGCTCAGAAAGTTTAGGCAACTTGCCCCATGCAGATAGTGTGGTCCTGTTAATATTTGAATCTGCCTTACAATGCTTTCAAAATTAGTTAATATGTAAAGGATTATAGACATTTGTCAGACTTCAAGCGTGTGCTCTTGTTGTGACAAATGCATGCCATACAATGGCCCCTGTAACTAGCCTCCAAGAAAATGCCCAAGTCTGAGCTGAATCTTGATATGAACTTTTAGATATTTGCATCAGAATTAGGACCTTCTACGCATCCAAGTTCTAGAACAGTATGCCATTATTAGAGTGAGAATGATTTCCCCCAAATTTCTTTAATATTGCTTTTGTTGTTGTTGTTGTTGTTGTTGTTGTTATTTTACAATAAGACGAGAACTTATTCCTATATTTCTGAGGAACAAAATCCAAGAATTAAACTCTGCATGATTAATTTTGTGAATTTTGAGGCAAAAGGAGCTTGGTGCTTTGTGTCCATAGTCTACCTCTATGAAAAAGGGACTGTAACATATTTAAATGTACTTACTAAATACTTCAATTTTCAAAGTTCGAATGGCTACATGGTAAAAAATACTATTTTTTTGAATCTAAGAGAAACATGTACAGAAAAAGACTAAGTCAACTCTAGTTCAGGTGAATTGGGAATTGATTTGATGAAATACTTAAGATGAAAAGGAATTCACATTTTATTTAGGTTTGTTTTCTACATATCCACTCCAAAGACAGCTTTCAATGCTTATTCACAAACATCTGTCAGCATTTGTCTTCAGACATGAAATAAGGAAAAGAAAATGACAATAGGATGCATCTATTGCATCTCTGGGGAAGCACCATTTTAATTTTCTTTAACTTATTCTACTTAATTTGACAGTTGGAAACTTTCATCTCATTTGGTCCCCAGAACTCAGTGGTATATATAGCTCAGTGAGCTTAATTTTATTACAGATATTATCCAAATGCTTTTTAATCATCTAAGATCATGATGAGCACCAGAGAGGCAATGTTATTTAACAGAGACTCTTAACAGTGAATTAAACAGAGATGGTACTGATTAATAAAGTTGTTTCAGCTTCCTGCCACAATCTCATTCTGTTTATGTTATTTTTGAGATGTGACTGCCATTGCTTAAATCCTGAGGTTCAAGTCTTCTTTGATTATGCTGTAAAATCACATCAATTGTAACTCATTATCACAATATGTGTGATAATTCCCATAGGGACTGAGATTGCTTTTTTGTTGTTGTTGTTAATATCACATGAAAGGAAATGGTGGTGATAAACTGTTGAGGTGGAGATTTCTTCCTCTCGAAGCTTGTCCTGAAAAGGAGAGATGAAATGGAAAGAACTTTGAGCAAAATCATCATTATTTTCAAATATTCATATAGAAATATATTGACAAAGCCACCCTAGATGTATTCAATTCTTAGTTACTAGCAGAAAATACTCATGCTGGGAAAATGCTTTTGGACATTCTAATACTTAATCACTACCAACCAACTAAAGTGTGTCTGGAACACACAGGTAAACAAGTTAGAAAAAAACTTAAAAGTCAGGAAAATACACCCCCTATAGGAAAATGTACCTCTGGATGCTATCATTTGTTTATTACATCCAGTTTGCTACCTAGGTGTATGGACAAACCAAACAGATTAAGTATCCAAGAAAAACATTTTTAGTCAAAATAATATTCACCATAAGCATTGTATATGACAACAGAACTTGTACATTCTTTTTCCTGTCATTATGAGGAAAAGCTCATCTCATGGCTGCACAACTTTTTCTGTAAGATTATGTAGAGGGAGGGGGTAGAGGTATGAAAAATGGTGGAATGAGATAGACATCATTACCCTATGTACATGTATGATTAACAAGAATGACATAAATGTACATCATGCACAACCATAAAGATAAAAACTTGTACCACATATGTGTACAATGAATCAAAATTAAGTCTGTAAAAAAATAAATAAATAAATAAAAAGATATAAATAATAGAAATTAAATAGAATGAGAAAAAAAGTAGGCAGAACTGAAGAGTAAATAACTATGTGAATACAAGACTTTGCATAAGACCAAATTTTCTACAGCCATCACTTCATTTCATATTGAATAATGATGGTAGTTTATTTATTGTGCTTAGATTATTCTTGACCCTGTGATTCATTAATCACAATCTTGAGATGGCTGAGAAGCGAATCAATTGACAAGGAGAAATTGCCTCCTTCCTTGGACACCTATGAAATAATGAATTTTATCAAAATCAAAACTCCAAAGTAAATGATGCTATTTTGGAGTCAGTGACTTTTATGCCACGAGTCATCTTATTTGAATAAACAGTGTTTTCCTAGCACTGTATGCAAACATTAGTTAGTATTCATCTCCCTTGTGTGGGGATTTTCTTCACTATTTATTTCCTATTCCAGAATCTAAACTACATAAAGAAACTGGAACTGTTATTCATGTAATTCCAAGTAAGAGAAAAGCTACAGATGAGTCTTAGTTGTATGTATTTTGTTATTGCTGCTGTTATTTTTATGATTTTTCCCTCTAATTCCACACTAACATATAATCAGCACCAAACAATTAGGAGTAAAAAGCAGATGAGAAAAATGCAGATAACTCTCCAACTAGTTCTATATCTCTCCCTCATCATCTGTGATTTCAATATGAATTTTACCAGTAACCAACCACCTAAATTTTTGCTGAAATACTCCCCTTCCAAATCATCAGACTTTAATTTCCCAAATACATCCTTTTCAGCAAACTTAAATATACAATGAATATCCCATGTTTCAAAGAACAAATATTTCAACAATTCCATTGTTTTATGATCCTTTAACTATTTTAAACTAGCCATACTGATATTATTACAATCATTCTATTATTAACATCATGATACTGAGAAGATAGATATGCTATCTAGTCTTATTTCCTCACAGAAATCTAGTCCAAGAAACACTTTCCTTGCTGTTTATTAGTGTCCTGATTTTGAGCAAGAAAAAATGTCTATAAGGATTTATGGTAATGAGTTAATGTCAAAAACAACACAAAGAACACTTTTCCACACTATAGAGATGCTAGACACACATATGTCTTTGTTCTGTCGTCTAGGAGGGACAAGAAGCAATGGTACGTGCATACGTTAGTACAGCAAGCATATTAAGTGCCCAGAGCACTTAATATTTATTTATTTATTGTGTGTGTATATATGTGTGTGCACACCAATCTGCAGTTAAAATAACTAAGGCTCCTGAAGCAATTTCTGGCTCAAGGATTGGTACAGAAAATGTATGTAGTGATCATGGATTATCTGAAGTTTCACAAAGTAAAAAATAAAAGTAATAAGACCTATGTTTGCCAGTGATGCCATATCTAAATAAAGGTAGAAAAAATATAATACTCTAATCTTTATATTACGTAGGCTGTGTGTAGTGACCTCATTTCAAAGAATACAGTGCAAAGAGAGAAAAGAGAGATGTTTTACAGTGCTTACAAGATTCCCCTCAGCCAGGTGATGAAGGTCAACATCAATAGTCATAAATCATGGGGAGAGAAACCCCAAAATGTGAATCTATTCAGAAGATAAACATCAGACAAATCCTAATTCACAAACAGTCTACAAAGCACCTGGCAAATATTTCTTAAAACTATCAGGATCATAAAAAATAAGGTAAATCCAAAAGAGTTGTTACATTCAAGAGGAACTGAACAGGCCTGACAACTAAGTATCATGTGTTGCTATAGTTTGGAATGTTGAATGTCCTTCAAAGGATGACACTATTGGGAGGTGATGGGATTTTATAAGGTGGGGTCTGGTCCTTGGGTCAGGGTGCCCTTGAAGGGGATTGTGGTACCCAGTCACCCTCCTCTGCCTCTTCTCCTTCAGGTCACGGAATGAACGTTTCATTCTGCAATGTGCCTCTGCTCTAACTTGCAGCCTTGCCACAGGCCCAAAGCTTTGGGGCCAAGTGATAATGGACTTAATGGACTGGAACCTCCAAAACTGAGTCAAGATTAACTTTTGTCTTTATAAAATGATTCATTTAAATACGTTGTTAAAGTAACAGAAATCTGACTAAGACAGGGGGCCAGGATCAGATCTTGGAACATTAAAACAAACAAACAAAAGAAAAAAAATGATTATTGAGCAAAACCTAACAAGGGCCATAGAAATCTCTACTTGAGTTAATAATAATCTAAACTCTTTTACAATAAATGAAAGAGAGTGCATAATAGAGCATAGAACTCTCCATACTATCTTTGCTTTTTAATTGTAAATTTAAAACCGTTCTAAGATAAAAAATGCCTTTAAAACTGATCCTGATATTTTTATGGCAATATTATGTATTCCTTTGTAAAATTGACTTTTACTGTCAGTCACTTCAAAAAATATCATAAATAAATCATCTTCATAGGATATACTGTACTGGTAAATATGACATTCTTTCCTCTTTTAAAAATTAACAATAAAATAAAATCAATTCACGATCCCAACATGATAAATGAAAATATTCACTTACACATACGTATAATAATCTAATAATAATAATGTGTACACCATAATTTATATAATAATTCTCTGCTATTAGAGAATTAAGGATATTTTCTCAATTTGTCATTATTATAAATTAATATAGCATATTTATCATCAGAAATGTCTGTGTGAACACCTATGATTGCTTCCTTATAATAAACATCAAAAATACAATTTGTAACTCATAAAGTGTAGAAAGTTTAACAGCTTTGATTCCTTTTCTAATTGCCACCAGTCATGTATAAAATTGAGTTTCCAGATTTCAATGAAAGTTTGATACATTTGCATTATGAATATGTCCTTTTCTTTTCATTTATGCATTTATCAGTGAGGCAAATTAATCAAAATGGAACTATTGGATACTTACATCTCTTTCTAATGAATCAATTTATATATCCTCTGCCCAGTCTTCAGTCTCCTTCTTCACTACTCCTTCAGGGTATATTTATGTAATCTAAGTTCTTTTTTATGAATATAGTTTACAAAAACTGTTCTTGTGACACCAATTTTGCCTCCACTCTGGCATGAATTGAGGTAAGTAGGCTTTTTACATAATTAAGACAGACATACTAGGACTAATTTTCTGTTTGATGGGTGGTCAGAGTAACTTAGGCATAGTTTATTGCTGCTGTTATTTTGTTGCCTTCATGAGTCATTTACCTTTCAGACCAGATTTCAACTGTCTCCTGTCAGCTGTTCCAATACTTAGCCCTCAGCCATAACAATCAGATCCTTTTCTCAGAGAAAATGTCATATATGCTGAGCAGTCACGATAGATTAAGAAATGCCAAACTGATGCTATCATGAGGGTAATTCAAGGCATGGACATGATTAATTTGTTTACTCAAAGTATCTGAATATTTTAGTTAGAAAATATGCAATGTGATGATAATTTTCTTAGAATTTTTGTTGATTTGCATTTTACATTTTAAAGATAGATAAAACCACAGAAAAATAAGAAGATCTTAAATGCACTGACAATAAAACATAAAAGGCAAGACTGTACAGACGGATATTTTCAAATCATATATTTTCAGGGAAACCAGGGAGGGATTGGTGAATTACAATATTGTTTTTAAGAAAGAAAATTCAAATGTGTTCCAAACTGCGAGTGGTTTTGCAAATGTTTTATTCAAGGCATATCTGCCATTTTGAATCATATTTTTCTCACTTACAATGTATTAATTATGCTTCTCTAATGAATATGAAACTTACTGTTTTATAAATTATACTAATGGTCAGTGTGTCCCTCCAAATGTTCATTTTTGTTTATTGTTCAATAAATAAATCTATAAGAAAACCTCATTTAGAGAATTGCATAGATATTTATAAATCTTGAATTAGTAACAGAGAATACTACAAATTACTATCCCTTGTTTGATAAAAAATATCACTATTTCCCAAGATGCTTGTGAATGTGTTTTGCTCTGTTGGAGATAATATGCAAAGAGCAAATACATTTTCTACTATCTTGTTCTGAAATGGAATTCTCAATGTCTTTTTGATTTGAATAGTTCCAAACTCCAATATTACATTATGGTATAATAAAAATTAACTCAATCTTATATAACACTTGGGTCTACTTTTTCAAAATCTAGAAGTAAATTCCAATAAACATAATTTTTAAAAAGACTAAGGAATATCACTAAATATTCTTTGCACATTCTATTTTAAAGCAAGAAGATATAATTCGGAATGAGAAAACTGTTTTACTGATTCTTGTCTTTGCTAAAAGGCAAACTATATGACACCAGGCCTGTTTTCTCATTTTTGAAACACAATAATAACTTGCATCTCAAAATAATTAGCTCAAAATTGCTGTGTACATTATAATAAACTGAAAAGAAAAAATGTGGTATGCTAATTTAGGGCATAAAACTGATGAATGAAAAAGTATTGCTTTTGTACAATTTCTCTAGCATTGTATATGTTTTCTGAGTTTGTCTATATGGTAAGTTGGGATAAAAATAGATACTTGGTCTGCTATATTAGAATTTCAAGCATTAATTAAATTATACATTTTTGTTAACCTAGCCTTTTACAGGCACTGTGAGTGCTTTCTTTGTGAGACATTATAGGACAACCCTTTGGTCTACATGAGAGCTTAACTATCACATTGTTTAACATATTAATATCCAAACTACCACTTCAAATTGTTGATTAATGATTACATAGAAAACCATTGTTAAATATCACCCTCTCATAAACAGCTAGCTGTGCTTGGTTCTAAGTTGCATGAGATCAGCAGCCTAATCTTACTGCTGTATTATTTTTCCTTTTTAATTTGGTCTTGTGTCTCTCAGGAAAGTGACTCTAAGACTACAGTTCAATCCTGATGGGGCTCCAGAAGATCTGGTCATGGGTGTTTAGTGTGCCTTTCACTAGATAGACCTTTTACCTGGCAGATATCCAATCTTTGCCCAGGTGACTCTCTCATAGCAAATTTGTTTACAATGGCAGCTCCCCCTGTAGCTCTTGTCTGACCTGTATCCAATTTATTTCCAAAGAGATAGACACCAAGAAAACATTGGGGAAATAAGGTAGCTTTCAGAGTGTTGATGGGGTGAGATACAGAGCAGAGAACTCAAAAAAGCAAGGGAAATGTTATAAGAAATGGTTATGAACAGAACACAGAAGAAGGCAGCACACATCACAGGGCCACAGACATATACCTCAACTATCAGTGGGGGAGAAAGTGTGATAGAACTGTGAAAGAAAGCCTTTATAGGGGTACAGGGAATTAGCCAATCACATTTCCCTTGAAGAGTTCCATTAGAGCTGTCAGATATGACTGCCATGGAGCAATGCTGTGATTGAAAGATAGTCACTGTAGCATATCTGCATAGTCCATGCAGGATCTAAGGATCAACAAGGTGAATAAATGAGTCAGATTTTTATCACCATGAAAAAGTAGCTGAGAAAAACAAATTAAATGAGGAAACATTTATTTTGACTTACATTTTCAGAAGTTTCAGTCTGTGGTTGGTCGACTCCATTGCTTTGGACCTGAATGAGATGAGGCAGAACATCATGGTGGAAGATTGTAGGAGGAAAAACTACTTAGTTTATGGTAGCTGGAAAGCAGAGAGAGAGAGAGGAAGGCATCAGGGACAAGGCATGACATTCTAGGGCATGCTCCAGGAACCTACTTCCTCTACCTAGACCCCAAATCTCAATAATGCCATGAAATTATTAACCATCAGTGGATTAATCCAATAAAGAGGTTAGTCTTCATGATCCAATCACTTCCAAAATACCTACCTCTAAATATTGATGCATAGGGGACCAAGCCCTTAATACATGAGCTTCACATCCAAACCATAATAATCAAGTTGGTCTTATCCAGATACCCCAAAGGAAGGTGGTCACAAGGAGAGTGTTGTATAATACAGATATCTGGATCAACCATACTGAGCAACTGGAAGAAATTAGAGAACTGGAAATTCTGTCAGTGGTGACTAGACCCTGATTTTGGTATAAGAAAGTTAAACCCATATTCAATTGATGTCAAGGTAAAACAAAATTATAAGCAATTAATATGCTGCCTGAAGTGGGTCTTTTCCATCTCAAGAAAAGGTAAATGCATTTGACCACTGCTTTTTATGCATATTTTCATGTATGCCACTCAGGACAGTGAGGTCCTAACATCTTTAATTGTAGCAGCTGTCTTTGTTACCCAACTTTCTTTCCAATCTATATTTTTCTCTTCATCAGTTTTTTTTTTATTTTACTACAACTAGTATAATAATCTTTCTTACAAGTAGGAAACAATTAACTTTATTTGCAAAGAGTTATGCAAGAATTATCTGAGTCTCTCTTTGGTACATTTTGGGTTTTGGAGCAGAAGTAGGCAAGGCAGCATCAAATATGTTAGCCCTTTGCTATTTGCTTTTCAAAAGAGTATTCCCAGTGCGTTATACATGATTCCTGGCTTCCAGTGACTAATGACATAAAAAGAGATGGAGAAAATAATGTATATTAATTGATATGCTCCATTGTAGGTTTACAACTACTATAGTAAAGTTGCAAAGACAAATGTCAGAATGGGTGAACATTAAACTGGGATAAGTCTTGTAGGTGTCTGATTTGAACTGAGTGTTGAATATCAGTTCACATGACACAGATCAGGAAAATGTTAGTGAAATAACTTCTTTCAATATAGGGAAAGAGAACCTTTTGGATCCTAATATGAACACACAGATTAATAAAATTTTCTTCTATGTTGGCTGATGAAATTTTGCATCAAAACAGCACTGATACCTGGGTTATTTCTGGATGATTTTTCAGGCAAGGAAAGCAGCAGAGGTCTTTGGACACAAGACCATTATTTTGAAGACAGTGTTAGGGAAGACAACTTGGAGAATGGGAGTAGGGATATGAGCTAAATTAAAGAAAATAGAAGTGGAATTATAAGATCCTCTGTGCCTTCTAAAGCTGAGAAACAGGGATTGGAGATGAGTTTTATATGTATTGTGCTTCATTCTACTGAATATACACAGCCAAATAATTTTAGAATAACCAAACAATTAAACAAAAAATGAACCTCATTTCCCAAATTTCCAATTAGCAGATACAAGAGTGTAAAGCAGAAAACCCTCACTTGCTAATGCTGGATACATTGTTATATTAGGAATATACAGCCTTTCAACTGTGTAGAAACAGATGAAGTTTAGAATGTAGATTAGATTCAGAGGATTAGAGTTAATAGTACAGATTCAACTATTCAAAATAAGACCAGAAACAAGTCATTGTGAAATTATAGTAAATAGCAAAAAATTGTAATTTTGGAAAAGTAGCCAGAATTTGCTTATGAGAAATTCAAATCATTATCATAGATTATAGGCTTTTACATGCCTGAATTAGTTAACAAAAGGACATGCATACATTCCGAATATGCATTAGGGTTTGATCTTTGGAACTGTTATTGCTTTCTCTGTGGAGATTTATGTCATGTTTCTCTTAGGCAATATTTTAAAAATAATTTCTTTCTATTACTTGCCAATACTCTTTGGTGTCATTAACACTATTCTGGGACAAAATGTAGGCACATAAATTCCTCATAATATTCATGTTATATTTACCATTGATATAGTATAGTAATTATTTATATCCCAAAATATATAGCCATATAATCATCATATGGTACTAATATGATAACAAACAATATGTATGAATGAATGCACTACTATTTATCATGTGAATCTCAGGTAAAATACCAGAATTCAATTACTAATCAATTACACACACATAGATACATATTATTAATGATTATATGGAACTGAATACTCCTTGAACAATCTGCAAATTTTTGCAAACTTTCTGCTCTTTAGTTTTTAACATAAGCATGCAAGAAAACATCACCTATTTGTTACTGCTACTTTTATCTTCTGAGTGTTTGGGATACATGTTTTCCTGAGCTCTGGATTTCCATAAAATTGAATATGATATCCAATATTAATTGATTCTGGATGGTGCTTTTTTGCATAATTATGATTAAGAAAGGGCTGTCAATACAATTTGCAGTCAATTGTCACAGTAATACTAAACAAAATAGGTTCAGGTGCAAATACAATAATTAATCTTTTCAACTATTATAACACCATTATCCAATGAAACAGAAAAAAAAAAGAATAAAGAGACAAAAGAAATACATGATGCAAAGTTTAAGTGATTATTTTAATTCATCACATTGCTTTAATGATCTCAACATGTGAAAGTTCACATAAATCAATAATGTTATATTCTATAAGTACATTAACTTCTGTAATTGAAGATTATAGTGTTCCCCATTTAACACAAAAAAATAAAATAAAGTTTTGTAACTGAAGTGACTGTAGGTGATGTTGACACTCAGGTCTCCCTTCTCTCTGCTAAGAGTTTTGGATCCATGTTTTCATAACTACTGCCACATTAGAGAGAAACTTAATCTGATGCTTCCCTGGGGTCACTATATTTTATTTTGGACGATTTTGATAAGTGATGTGTAGTCATATCTCATTGTGGTTTTAGTTTGCATTGCCCTAATAGCTAATTATATTGAATACACTTCCTGTGATTATTTTCCAACTATATATTCTCTTGACAGAAATGTCTGTTAATGTCTTTTGCCCACTAGGTACCTGAACTGTTCTTGTTTTCAAGTTTTGAAAGTTCTTAACATCGTCCTTTTTTTAAATGTAACTTGCAAATATTTTCTTCCATTATGCCTTCCTTTGCCTACTAGACTAACAACACAAACAGAAAGAAGATTTGAATTGTGTTAAAACTTTTGAAACTGCAGATACAAAGTTTTTTTCCCCTCCATGAATGTATATAATTTTTTTATTTTATTTATTTTATTTTTTTATTTTTTATTCATTTAACTTTGATCCAATGAATCCAAATGGAGTACAGCTATTGTTTCTCTGGTTGTACAAAAAGTAGAGTCACACCATCTGTGCATTCATATATGTACACAGGGCAATGATGTCTGTCACACATTCTGTCACAGTAATACTAAACAAAATAGGTTCAGGTGCAAATTCTTACACCCCCACCCCAACCCCACCCCTCCCTTTCCTCTATGCTATCTATCCTTCCTCCATTCTTGCCACCCTTCCACCCTGCATTATGCATCATCATTCACTTATCAGAGAGATCATTCGGCCTTTGGATTTTGGGGATTGGCTAATCTCACTTAGCATGACAGTCTCCAACATCATCCATTTACCTACAAATGCCATAATTTTATTTTTCTCTATGGCTGACTAATATTCCATTGTGTATATATATCACAATATCTTTATCCATTTTCTGTTGAAGGGCATTAAGCTTGGTTCAACAATCTAGCTATTGTGAATTGAGCAGCTATGAACATTGATGTGGCTGCATCACTGTAGTAATCTGATTTTAAGTCCTTTGGGTATAGGCCAAGGAGTGGGATAGCTGGGTCAAATGGTGGATCCCTTCCAAGTTTTCTAAGGAATCTCCACACTGCTTTCCAGAGTGGCTGCACCAACTTGCAATCCCACCAGGAATGCATGAGTGTGCCCTTTTCCCCACATCCTTGCCAACACCTGTTGTTGCCTGTATTCTTAATAAAAAACATTATAATTGGAGTAAGATGAAATCTTAAGGTGGTTTTGATTTGCATTTCTCTTATAACGAGGG
>JAJEJO010002634.1:25687-45114 GCA_020662805.1 Glaucomys volans
ATTTTTATTTGTAAGTGATGCATCCTCTGAGAGAGAAATTAGGAAAAACTATACCATTCACAATAGCCTCAAGAAAAATAAAATACTTGGGAATCAATCTAACAAAAGAAGTGAAAGACCTCTACAATGAGAACTACAGAACACTAAAGAAAGAAATTAAAGAGAATCTGAGAAGATGGAAAGATCTCCCATGTTCTTGGATAGGCAGAATCAATATTGTCAAAATGGCCCTACTACCAAAAGCGCTATACAAATTCAATGCAATTCCAATTAAAATCCCAATGAAGGATCTCATAGAAATAGAGCAAGCAATCATGAAATTCATTTGGAGGAATGAGAGACCCAGAGTAGCTAAAGCAATTCTTAACAAAGTTTTTCTTAAGGAAATTTCAAGATATTCAACATCATACTTACAAAGATGTATGAAGAGTCTAAAAACAAGGTCACACAACTATGGTGACTTGATCTGTGACAAAGTTTCTCAAGAGTTCAATGAATACAATTATCATAAAAGAAAATAGTGCTAAAATAAGTGCTAAAAATAAGAGACTTTTAGTATGGGCATAAAAAAATAATTTTCTTCCTTATGTCATAGCCAAAACCCTTCCCTGATAGATTTGAGACCTAAATGTGAATGAAGGATAAGATAATAATTGGCTTGGATACAAACATAGGAGAATATCCTCATGGCCATAAGTTAGTAAAATTTTATTAAAAGAGCACCAATCATGAAGGAATAAAAATGAGGACTTTGATGTTATTAAAACTGAGAACACAAGATATTAAAAATATTCATTTTGAAAACCAAGTCACAAATTAAGAAGACTGTAATTCAAACTGTGCATTTATATAGATTAGCATGTATATCAAAAATAAATGTATCTATGAAAATATTTGCATCAACTTTTTGTATATAGAATATATAGATAATGTCTATCATTAAAATTAGCAAAAGTTAAAAATATTACTTTAAAATAAAGGAAATCAAAATAACAAGTAAATGTATGGGAAGGTATTTCATCTCCTGTCATCAGGAGATGCAAAGGAAAGCACAACTGAAACAGCAGGGGCATACCTGCCAAAATGGCTAGAAGAAGACAGAGGCAAAGATTTGAGCAGTGCAATCTCACATGCACCATGGTGGAAGTTGACATCCGTCAATCTCTTTTGTATATCTTTTTGGCAGAACTTTCTGTAATCTAGTAATTCTGCTCAAATATGTCCCAACTCCAGTAAAAATGGGTGCAAATGTTTACCAAAAGACATGTACAATAATACGAGCAATATTTGTTATTCCCTTCTTAGTCCATTTTCTGTTGCTATAAAAAAATATACTGGATAATGAATTGAGAAAAAAAGAGGTCTATTTGGATAATGATAGGTGACTGAAAATTCTGAATACGATGGTACCATTTTCTGGTGAGGGTCCTCTGACTTTGTCACAGTGGAAGTGTGAAAGGGAAAGGTCATGTGCAGAAGGTCATCTCTTCTCAGAGGAACCAAAGCATGCCAGGAGACCAGCATGAATCCCTTCTGAGGGTGTTGTCCCATGATCTAATCACCATCCCTTAGGTTCACTCCTTAAAGACACATAATCTCTCAATACAATAACATTGATGACCACCTTCCAGCATAAGATATCAGAAGACAAACAATATCCAAATTATAGCGATACCCAAAATTTGGAACTACATAAATACTCATAAACAACAGAATACAAAAAGAAAGTGCTGGAATTAGATATTGCTTCAGTTGTATATTTTATGAAATTTCACACAGCACTTTCTTCTTGTAATTTTCCAGGCCCCTACACAAAATAAACAGGTTATATATAAATGAAAGAAAACAAGATGGAAGAAAAATTTTCAAAAGTATCACAGAAGACAAGACAGCATTAGACAAATAATTTCAGGATGCCCAAAGAAGCCTGTGAGTAAATGTTAATTTAGAAATAGAACAAAAGAACTGTGAGTTCTTCCACCCAATCGTTGGTTGGCACTAAAGCAAACTACTGTCTTGATTTCTATCTCCAGGGATTAATTTTGCTGTTTTTAATGAATTTTATGTAAATGGATCATACAGCATGCAATCTTTTATTTCTTGCTCTTCTCCCTCAACTGAATGTCAGATTCATATATTTTTCTTTTACTTTTTTTTTACTTTCATTGCTGAAATCATGAGATTTCATTTGTTTTATTATTTTTGTCTGCTTTGTGTTGGGATTTTGGGGTAATGTTTTCATTTCAGTGGAAATATTTGGTTCTTATTTGCACTTCTCCCTCTTAGGATGAGCTATTTATGGATTTTTGATCATTTTCCATTTGTTTTTATATGCATTTGCAATTTCTGTGTCTAGCAATATCTCATATGTCTATGGGAACTGGTGAACACATCAGTTGGCTTATTACATTTTGCCTAAGTCTATCCTTTTTTATTGGAATCATGAAGTGCAGTTTATTCAATGACTTTTTCTTTTTCTTTTTTTTGTTTTTTGGATTGGGGATTGAACCCAGGGGCACTCGGCCACTGAGCCACATCCCCAGCCCTCTTTTGTATTTTATTTAGAGACAGGGTCTCAATGAGTTGCTTAGTGCCTTGCCTGTGCTGAGGCTGGCTTTGAACCACGATCCTCCTTGTCTCAGCCTCCAGAACCGCTGGGATTATAGGTGTGCACCACCACACCTGGCTTTCTTTTTCTTTATTAATGATGGTTTTGTGACCTGGGTTTCTGCAAATCTTTTACATCCCCAAATTATTTCCTTTTTTCCATTTTCTGCCAAGTTTGTGAGGTGGTTTTCTCTTTCAGTTTGCACCTTTGTCTGCTGGAAGCCCTGCCCTCCAACATAGACTCCTCTGTCCCTCACACTTTCCAGGTTTCCAAAGATAATGCTCTAATCCACACCAGTGATGGATCAATTCACTTCAGAGATGTTTTTGACTATTTTCCCACTCAGAGGAGTACCCTCTCATTGTACAATTATTGTTATCTGGGTCACATGTGTTTCTCTTTAGAGTACAATGACAACTGGACTCTTCCGAGCAAGGTCGAGTGATGTCAGATAACTTGTTTCATATATATTATTTGATTTCAGATTATTATTTGCAAGTGAATTGAAATTTGTAGCGTTCCCAGTTTTGCTACAAGCATGGGATATGCGTATTTTATTTGCTGTCTTTTATGACATGTGTAGTTGGTATAGAATGCATTTGGATATTGTGATTTATGCATTTTACCTGGAGTGAGATCTATCAATCCCTCCCTGATATCAAGTGGTTTCCTTTTCTCATGGTCTCCTGAAGTTGCTCCTCCCTTGCTTACCACCTGTTGATTTATATAGGCAACGATGTAGATTCTCATGTGTAAAAGAGACACTGCCATCTTGGTATATGATGACCCCTGTTATCATATTACTATCTACTGCTGCCTTCATAGCCATTAATATTGCCTTATTTGTCTAGATGCAATTTACAATTGTTATGCCCTCTAGGTGAATTAATGTCTTCATAATTTAAATAATGTCCTATTTTTATCTTGTAACAGTTTTTGACTTAAACTCTCTTTTATTGGATACAATTGTACTCATTGCTACTAGCTTTAAAGTTACCATTTGATTAGAATATCTTCTTTCTTTTCTGTACTTTCACCCTATCTGCATATTTAAAGGACAAGTAGATCTTGTTTTCATTTTATCAATTCAGCCACTCTGTGGCTTTAGATTATAGAATTAGATCAATGCATTTTAAGAATATTATTGATAAATAAGGACTTAACTACTGGCACTTTTTTTCTTTTTCTTTTTCCCCAGTGGTTTTGTTCTTTCTTCTTTTCCTCTTTTATTATCTATGTTTATGATTTGATCATTTTTATTCTACTAAGTTTGGATTTCTTTCTCTTTATCATTTGTACATTCGTTATAATTTTTGCATTGTGGTTACCATGAAGCTTTCATAAAACGTCTTAGAGTTGTAAGAAACTATTTGAAACACTTAAGGAAAATTTGTCAAATATAAAAATTCTTCCCTTGTTACTTTCTCTTCCAGAGTTTATGTCTTAATGTCAAATTTTATCTTTTCATATAGTATACTACTTTACAACTTAATGGATCATTAATTATTTCTGAGAGATTTTACTTTTAACCTTCATACTAGGGATATGATGATTTGAATTACTACAATTAGGGTTAGAGTTAGAATATTTTGGATTTGACTATGTACTTATCTCTGTGAGTTTGTGATTCATATATATGAATGATAGTAATTATCGCCCTTTTCTTCTGTTTCAAGGACTTCTTTGAGCATTTCTTGTAGAGCAGTTCTAGAGGTGTTGAATTCCTTCAGCATTTGCTTGTCTGGGAAGTACTTTATGTCTCCATTTCTAAAGGACCCTTTTGTTATGTATAGAACTCTTGGCTGACAGGATTTACTTGTTCTGCTTTAATTTTCTTTCCTCACTAATATCATATCATCCTAAGATTCAGAATGGTGGGTTAGAGGAAGGTTGCATTCCCAGTTTCTCTGTGGCTTGGAATTCGAGCAGTGGGAGTACTACTTCTCAGCAAGGTGAGTGAAAAAGGGATTTCACTAAAATTCAATATTGGACAGTCAGAGTGTCTTAGAGCTTCAGATATTTGGGTGCATTGAACAAAGAAGAAAGAGTACATTGGAGCCATGCCTGTTGTAGCAGTGACAGTGGTAGTGGCACTGTTTCCCCACAGAGGGAGAACACAGACATAAACAAAATGGATAGTTTTGGTAGTTAAAACAAACAAACAAACAACAAGAACAACAATCTGAGATCAGAAACTCAGCCTGATCCTAACTAATCTAGGGGCTGCACTGGGCATTGGTACTTGAAAAGTTCTGTTTTTCAGCCTCACCAAGAGGTGAGGCAGGAGCCATCTTAAGGTAGTCTTGCTGCAGCTCCTGCTGTGGGGGTTGGGAGATCAGAGCAAACACTGCCACACTGTGCTGGCGATCGACTGCTGTGTGTCCTCGGCTTTACCTGGCAGAACATGAGCAAAACAGAGAGAAAAAGTTTCAACAAGGGGAATTCAAGTCTGAAAAGCAAGTAGGAGCCCAACTTGCTTCTCTTTTGAGTCTGACAGCTCACATGATCAGCTGTTGTGGGTTGCACAAATGAACAGGCAGATCTGAACACACTCAGTACTAGGCCTAGAACGGCCATGTTTGTGAAAAACAGAGCATGTGGAGGACTGGCTCTCCAGTCCCATGAGTAGAATTCTTGGGAGCCTTTTGAGGTCCATATTCTGAGAGAGATTTGCAATTGCTGGCACTAGGGGTGTGTTGGTATAACCACTCCAGAGCAGAAAACACCCGACGAAGAACCTAAGGCCTGATTAGATGTAAGCTCCACCCATCCAGCAGAACTCTTCAAGTAACTGCAGCAGCCCCACTCTGGGTGTGCATCCATCTGGTCTGTGCAGACAAAACTGCAACTGAAAGTACTTCTTATACCACACTACCTTGTATCAGTGAGAAAGGAAGCTGAGACTTATTTCAACTAGCTTCAATCTTAGGCAACTTTAACTGACAGCTCAAAGGGCAACACAAAAAGAGGAAAGAGTTAACAACCCCCAACCATTCCTCTTGTTTTCAGCAAATAGCTCAAGAGAAACAGAAAGAAAGACAAATGGACATAGAAAGTGACCTAGCACTCTCATTTACTAGTTTGACCAGCTCAGTGGAAATGATTCCTTCATTTGTCATTGGAAATATTTATCTTTTGTGTGTGTGTGTGTGTGTGTGTGTGTGCTTGTATGATCTTGCTGTGCTGTTTGGTTCAAGGACATACATACATACACATAGTAGTTTATTTTTCTCATTTTTAGCATTTTTAATGTAGTTATTATTTCTTGCCTTGTCTTTTGAGGGTTAGGGTTTTTGATTTGCATATTTTGTTTTGTATTGTTTTCATTTGTTTCTCTTTTTCTCTTTTCTTCTCTAGCCAATTTTATTGTTCTTTATTTCTCTATTTTCTTAATTTCTTCTATTTTTCTCCTCCTTCCTTATAACCATCACCTCCTACTTCCTTTCTGCATTCTTTCTGTTCACTTTTGAAATTGTAAACTCTTTTATACCTTCCTATCACTTTTCCTTTTCTCTTAATTAACTGTATTTTTACCAACTAACAAATTTATATAATTTCTGCCACTACCATTAATGCTGTTGCAATCTTTATTACTGACACCTGTAGTTTCCTTTAATGCCAGATCTAGTGTATGTTTACTTATTGCATTTGCTGTTGGCACTTTGTGATCCCACAATTTGTTTTTTAAATTTTACTTTCTTTTGTTTTATTTTTTTTGGGGGGGTGGGAATTAGCATTGCAGATGTCATAGTAGATACCAGGTATTTATTTTAATGTGGTATATTGCTTGCATTGCTTGTTGCTGTTCTTTGTTTCCTCTGTTCTGTGAGGTGCTGGGAACATACTGGCATTCTACAAGGTAGAAACTCTGATGTTAAACTAAACTAAAACAAAAGACACAATACCTGACTCCTAACACAAATTAATGACACTTAATCTTCAACCATACTTTAATACAAAGAACAGGAGAGAGAAAACCCAACTGAATGATGATACCCAAATAGAAATGGCTTGGGGTGGCCCCAAGGTTACATCTATGGGCATTCACTACTACAGGAAAAACAAAGGATTAGTACAAAGGCTATGGGTACCACACCCATAAGGGGCTCAAACTAGATCACACTGGGACACTTCGGCAAGTGAAGACTATGCCCTGAAAAAGCCCACACATAAAAGCAAAAGAGACAGAACTCCCAACAAATGAATAAAACCCTATACATAATACAAGCAATATGAAAATCAAGGTAGCACAATACCTCCTAAAGTTCGTAATTAATCAGCAACAGACCCTGAAAATATCAAAATAGATGAAATAGCAGATAAATAATTTAAAAGAATATTTGTAGAAATGTCAATGAATTCCAAGGCAACAAAGAAAAACAACTGGATGATTTAAAGAAGTCAGTATAGTCTATGAATGAGAAATTCAATAAGGAGATTAAAAGATTTTTCAAAAACAAACTTTCAAAAATCTTGTAAGTAAAAGACAAATCAAATTGAATATCCAGTTTAAGTCTTTCTAGTAGAGTAGAACATGATGAAGACAGAATCTCAGAGCTGAAAGACAAAGTGATCAGTCTTGAACTTTCAGACAGCATTAAGGAAAAGAAAATAAGTAACTATGATCAGAAAATTCAAGACCAAATTTAAGAATAATTATAATTGAGGAGACTTGCAAGATAAGGCTAATGGTATGGATAATCTCTTCAGGGAAAGAATAGCAGAAAACATCCCAAACCTTTTGAAGTAAATGGACACTAGATACATGATACATTCAGAACCTCAACTAGAACAAGAGCAAAAAAGAAACTCTCCTCCACAATTTATAATTAAAATGGCTAATATACAAAGTGAAGGTAAAATTTTAAAAACCTCAAGAAAAAATTTCAGGTCACGTTTAGATTCAATCCAATCAGAATCACTTCTTATTTCTCAGTATAAACTTTAAAAGTCAAGAGGATTTGGAATAATGTGTTCTAAGTCTTGAAAAAAATGAAATAATTGTTCAACTAAGATTACTATATCCAGCAAAACTATTCCTCAAAAATTGAAATGCAAAAAGAAAAAATCCTTCCACTATTGCCAGAAAATACAGAATTCATGATTATTAAATCAGCACTACACAATTTACTTACATACTTCACACAGAAGAAATAAAAATTTAAAAAAAGAACAAATATAATTTGAAGAGAATTTGGAAAATGAGAAATGAGACAAAATTAAACATGATAAATAAACCAAAATGGCAAGAATTAATATTTATTTCTCTATAATAACATTGAATATAAATAGTCTCAATTTTCCAATTAAAAGACACACTGATGGAATAGATTTAAAAAAGAAGAGCCAATTATATGTTATTTGCAAGATATGAACCCTACAATCAAAGAGATAACAGGCTGAATATGAAAGGATGAAATTTGATATCGAATGCAAATGGAGCCCCAAAACAAGCAAGGGTAAGCTACTCTCACATCTGACAAAGCAGATTTCAAATCAAAATTAATCAGGAGAGGTAAAGAAGGTCACTTTATACTGGTAAGGGGAACAATCCAATCCAAAGATAGAGCTATAATAAAATTTATGGCCCAGACATGGTTGCATGTAATTTAAGACAGATCCAAGTAAAATAATTTTGGGTGATTTAAGTGCACCTCTCTTACCATTAAATAGGTCTTACAGACACGAACTTGGCAAAGACTCTTTGGACATAAAAAAATATTATAAATCAAATGGACTTAATGATCATCTGTAGAATATTTCATCCGAGAACAGCTGGATACCCTTTCTTCTCAGCAGCTCATAGAATTTTCTCTAAAATAGATCGTATTTTAGAACAAAAAGCAACTCTTAGCAAATTCAACAACAAAAAATATATAATTTCTTGAACTTTTTCAGATTATAATGGCATGAAATTAGAAACCATCAACAACCGTAAAAAAAATCCCTACAAAACTTTTATAAACCAGTACTCTTTTGAATGATGCATGACAGAAGAAATGCAGAGAGAAATTCAAAAAATGTTAGACTCAACTGAGAGTAATGATACAACATACTACAACATATGAGACACTATGAAGGCAATTTTAAGAGGAAAATTTATAATTATGAGTGCCTACATAATAAAATCAGAAAGATTCCAAATAAATAACCTAATGATGTATCACAAAGCCCTTGAAAAAGAAGAACAAAACAATTCCAAAGCAAGTAAAAGGAAGTAAACAAATACAATAAGAGCTGAAATCAATGAACTTGGAAATTAAAAATCAATATAAAGGATCAATGAAAAAAAATTTGTTCTTGGAAAAAATAAGCAAAATGAGGAAGTCCTTGGCTTCCTCCATCCAAAAGAAAAAGAGAGAAGACTCAAAGAAATAATATTATTGATGAAAAAGGAAAAATTACCCCAGACATCACAGAAATCCAGAGGTTCATTGGGGACTACTTTGAAAAAAAATTGGAAAGCCTAGAAGAAATGGATACATTCTACACAAATACAGTCTGCCAAAACTTAATCAAAAGGACGTGGAAAACCTAAACAGGCCAAGGACTTGTAATGAAATAGAAGCAGCAAAGATAATTTTCCAACAAAGAAAAACTCAGAACCACATAGATTCTCAGCTGAATTCCACCAGACATTTAAACAAATAATGTCAATACTCCTCAAATTATTCCATGAAGTAGAAATGAATGGAACACATCAAAATTTTTTCTATGAAGCTGGTATCACATTCATCTGAAAACCAGATATGGACACATCAAGGAAAGGAAACTATAGACCAATATACCTGATGAAAATTAATGCAAACAATACCTAATAGAATATTAGCAAATCAAGTTCAACAACATATTGAGAATATTGTGCACTACAACCAAGTTGGCTTTATTCCAGAGATACAAAACGGTTTAATATATGCAAATCAATAAAGGTAATTTATCACATAAATAGAATTAAGGACAATAATCACTTAGTCATCTGAATAGATGTGAGCACAGCCTTTGACAAAATTCAGCACCATTCATGATAAAAGCACTAGGAAAAGCTAGTGATAGAAGGAAATTATCTCAACATCTTAAAGGTTAAATACCAAAAACCCAAAGTCAACACAGTTAATGGTGAAAAATTGGAAACACCTCCTTTAAATCTGGAACAAGACAAGGATTCCACTCTCACCACTTATATTTAATTTTGTGTTAGAAATTCTAGCCAGAGCAATTAGGCAAGAGAAGAAAATAAAAGGAACAAATTTGTAAAAGATGAAGTCAAATTATCACTGCTTGCAGAAGACATGATCCTATACCTAGAAGATCCAAAAAAGCTACACCAAAAGACTGCTAGAAAAAATAAACAAATCTGGAGAAGAAATAGGTTACAAAATGAACCTTTTCTATATTCCAACAAGGAATTTGCCTTTTATATATTCCAAAAAAGAATCTGCTCAGAAAGATTTGAAGAAAAGAATTTCATTTAAAAAACCTATAAAAAACCAACCAAAGAATAAATCTAACCACGGAAGTAGAAAACTTCTGCAATGAAAATTGTAGAAAATTGAATAAAGTGATTGAAGAATTATTTCTACATCATTAGTGTTCATAGATCTTAAGAACAAAGTTAATTAGAGGAAAGAAGAAGAGATAGGTGGATTTTCAATTTCAAAAAGTGAACCTGGGAAAGACAAAAGTGACATAGGATATGATGGTTGTAAAGGGGTGGGGGAGAAGAAAAAATTAGAAGTACAAATTAAAGAAAGAATGAAAGAAAAAATAATATGATTTGTTATGTATATATATAACTGCCCATGAATTATTCAGCACACATTCAAAGCATTTTTAAAAAGTAAAATCGTGATGAAGAATTTAGAAGGAGTTTTTATTGGGTTGGACAAAATAGTCAATGAGAATATAAGTTCATTGTCTGTGCCCAACTGTCTTTCTTTTCATTTCTTCTTGAGGTATGTATTGGGTGCAAGCACAGGAGCCTTGGGATGTCAACTCCTTCCTTTTTATTGTGTTACTCACCAAGATGCAAGTTGGAATTCAAAACTTTTCTGTTTCACTGCTGGGCTGTATGATGTAGTTTGGGATGAGAAATACTTTCAGCGCCATTTCAGGGTGAAATTGCTACTGGGTTCTGTGAGATGAGTTTCCTGTAGGTGTAGCTCCTTGGAGTGGGACTTAGGTCTAATGAGGCCCCAGGTGCTTTATTGTATAGCAAGTTGTCTGAAGATATTCAATCAATGCACCTTTAGAGCCCATCAAATGCCAATCTACACTGGGAGACTGTACTTGAAGAGTCTCCCCAGGGCCCCACTAAGATATGGCGAAGCTAATGCTTTGCTTCTTCAGTTGCTCACAGATAGTGCCCTTCTCAGCCTCCTGGGGTCAGCACAGACACACCCACCCACTCAGATTCTGCGTCTTATGAGCCAAAGGAACAGAGTCAGGGTTCTCCCTAGCCTCCCCAGCTTGCATCCCCTTGGGCAAAATATTCTTCATGACAAATTATTTTTTCCAATTTTGCTAGCAAAGTTTAGGTCATGTTGCTGGTGTCTTCCTGGCCTGTATATGGAAGCCAGCCCCAAACTCCCAGATCTGAGTTCTGGTTTCTCTATTCACTGGCCACTGCAATCAGCTTAAGATGGCTCCTGCCAAAGAGAATCTCTTCAACAAATGGTGCCAGGAAAACTGGAAATGCAAATGCAGCAGAATAAAATTTAACCTCTATCTCTCACCTTGAACAAAACAACTGAAAGTGGTTCAAGGACCAAGGCATTAGACCAGAGACCCTGCACACACTAGAAGAAAATGTAGTCCCAACTCTCCATCATACTAGCTTCATGACTGACTTAAAGGGAAAGAAGTAAAGTCAAGAATGAATAAATGGAATGATATCAATCTAAAACGCTTTTTCACAGCAAAGGAAACAATCAACAGCATGAAAAGAACGCCTTCAGAATGGAAGAAAATCATTGCCACCTCATCCTCAGATAGAGCATTAACCTCCAGGATATATAAAGAACTAAAAAGCTTAACACCAAAAAACAAATAAACCAATCAAAATATGGGCAAAGTAACCAAACAGACACTGCACTGCACAATAGAAGAAATATGAATGGTCAACAAATACATGAAAAAATATTCAACATCTCTAGCAATTAGAGAAATGCAAATTAAGACTACAGTAAGATTTCATATCACTCCATTCACAATAGCAACTATTAAGAATATAAGTAATAACAAATGTGGTGAGGATGTGGGGGTACACTTACAAACTGCTGGGGCAACTGCAAATTTGTGCAAGCACCCTGGAAAGCAGTACAGAGATTCTTCAGAAAGCAAGGAATGGAAAGTACCATTTGACCCAGGTATCCCACTCAGTATATATCCAAAGGATTTAAAGTCAGCATACTACCATGACACAGTCACGCCAATGTTTATAGCAGCACAATTCACAATAGCTAAACTATGGAACCAACCTAAGTGCCCTTCAACAGATGGATGGATAAAGAAACTGTGGAGTGCATATACACAGTGGAGTATTAATCAGCCATTAATAAGAATGACCTTATGACATTTGCGGGTAAAAGGATGGATCTGGAGACTTTCACACTCAATGAAACAAGTCAGTCCCCAAAAGTCAAAGGTCAAATGTTTTCTCTGATATGTGGAAGCTAACCCATAATAAGGGGGAGAGGGAGGAATAGAAGTTCAATAATTTAGACAAAGAGGAATGAAGGGAAGGTGTTGCTCAGACATTAACCTGAACAGTGACCTTTCAGGAACTTAGGAACTCAGACCACACACCGAAATCTGAGAAGAGCTTTATTCTGGAGAGAAGGAGCACTTGTCACATAGGAAGCTACTTCATCCTTTAATGCATAGGACACTATCTTTTATATGCTTGCAATTAAGCTAGCCACACATCTTAAAGGTCAGGCCTTGCATAAGCAGATACTAGTCTATTTGGCAGATTATCGATTGCTAACAGAAAGTAAAAAACAAACGTGTGAACAAAGAAGATGACAGGTTCACAAACCACAGAAGAACTGTTTTACAGACCACAGGAGAACATCCTGTTCACAGAACATAGGAGAGGAGGATGAGGCCCCACTCCTTAAGTGACCTGAAAGGCACAGTCCACAAAGGCCTCCTCCAGGGAACAGGGCAGAGCCCTAGTCCCCAAGTGGCCTGAAAGGTGTGTCTGTCTCCCTACAGAATGCCAAGGTCTCCTCCAGGAGGAAAGGCCCACAGGAAGGGAGGGCATATAAGAAAGGACAAAACAATAGAATGAATTAATGTGACACAATTTTCCTATGTGTATGTATGTACGAATACACCACAATTAATCCCCCTATTGTGTACATTCATAAGATTGGGCCCTAATTAAGATAGGTTTTATGCTTGGATAATTATATCAAAGTGGATTCTACTGTCATGTATTACTAGAAATAATCAATTAAAAATTAATACATAATATAGTAAATAAAACTAAAAGTTAATAATTGAAGAAGAACTCAGAAAATGGAAAGACCTCCCATGTTCATGGATTGTCAGAATTAATACTGTTAAAATTGGCATACAACCAAAAGCAAGATAGAGATTATAAAATTTCCATCAAAATACTAATGACATTCTTCACAGAACTAGAAAAAATGCAGTTCTAAAATTTGTTTGCTGAAATAAAGGATCTAGAATAGATAACACAATGTTAAGCCATTAAAAAAAACAATGCTAGAGACATCACAATTCCTGATTTCAAATTATACTACAAAGCTTTATTAACAAAAACTGCATGGTGTTGGCATAAAAACAGACACAGACCAATCGTATAGAAGACAGAAAGACACACACATTCACAGTCATCTGATCCTTGACAAAGTTTTCAAAAATATGGATTGGAGAGAAAATAGCCCTTTAAACAAATGGTTCTGGAAAAACTGGTTATCCATATGTAAAAGTTTGAAACTAAACCCTATTCATCACCATGCACAAAAATAAACTCAAAATGGATTAAGGATCAAGGAATTAGACCAGGAACCATGTAAGCTCTAGAATAGAATGTACAGTCAACACCACAGCACATAGGCACAGGGGACAACTTTCTCAATAGGACCCTTAAAACTCAGGAAATAATGCTAGGAGTTAATAAAAGGGATGACATCACATTAAAAAGCTTCTGCACAAGAAAGAAAACAAAGGGAATGTGAACAGAGAACCTTCAGAATGGGAGAAAAATCTTGTTAGCTACTCTTCTAACAGAGAATTAATTTCTAGATTGTATAAAAAGTTCAAAAAATCTTACACCCAAAATAAGATAAACCAATGAATTAAACAAATGTTTCTCAAGAAAGAAGTATAAATGGTCAACAAATATATGAAAAAATGTTCACCATCATTAGCAATAGGGAAATGCAAATCAAAACTACAATGAGATTACATTTCATACCAGAATGGCAGCCATCAAAAATGCAAATAATAATAAATGCTGAAGAGAATGTGGAAAAGATACACTTTTCTTTTGCACTATTTGTGAGAAGGTTAATTAGTACAACCATTATAGAAATCAGTATGACTAAGCATGAACCACCAGATTTTAATTATTTTGAATAAATTCTAAGATAATATTGGGAGAGCTGGGTCACATGGTGGTTCCATTTCCAGTCTTTTGAGGAATCTCTATACAACTTTCCAAAGTGGTTGCACTAATTTGGGGCCCTACCAATGATGTATAATTGTAACCCCCTACATCTTTGCTCATATTTATTGTTATTTGTATTCAACCCTCTTCTAACTGGAGTGAGATGAAATCTCGATGTAGTTTTGATTTGCATTTCCCTGATTGGATGCCAATATCACACTCCTCTGGCATGGAACTAATATCCAAAACATCTAAAAAAATCAAAAATTTTAACACCAAAAAACCCAAGACAAAACAAATAACTCAATCAACAAATGGGCAAGAAAACTAAGCAGATATTTCTCAAAAGAAGAAATATACATGATCAACAAATATATGAAAAAAATGTTTAAGTTCACCTTTTGAGAGATGAGTGAATGCAGTTCTCCCACTGAGCCAAACTTGGTTATCCTGAGGTATACTTTAGCAGCACAGTTATGAGGCTGCAAAATACCCGTAGTTCTGACCTTGCTAGACAGCCATAACACTGGTGTACCTGTAATTAAGAGGGGGATCTCTGTAGGCTCAGATCCCATGAAGCAAGGCATAGCTGCAATCAGCAGCTAGAACCAATATAGCTCTGGGAAGTGAAGAACACACAGTGGTGACTTTGGATGCCAGGATGATGCAAACTGAGAGTAGCCCAGTGTCTGAGGCTGTTGCAACAGCATCTGGGACCCAGGAATAGAAAGATATTGCTGTCTTGGACTGTGGAGGAAGAAGAGCAATACAGCTATAACTCACTCCACTTTCAGGGGAGCCTGAAAGTGACTGAGCAGCTCTCCTTGCAGGGGCTGGTCCAGTTCTAAGTAGGTAGAGCACAGTGACTCTTCTGCCTGGAGGGAAGCCTAGGACAGCTTGTCCATGGCTCTTATTCTTTGGAATGTGCAGTGCCATATCTTTGTGATCCCTTATGCCATATCTTCATTGGTCAATGAATCCTCCAGATTTCTTGGGGATAAGACATGTGTCTACAGTGGAATAAAAGTGAAGCTTGGCTACTTAGGTATTCAAAAGACCTGATGTCCCCAGAATGATCAAGTTCTTCTTCGGCTGTGGCACCAGTATATTAGGGGGTACAATTTTTATCATGTTCTTGGTGACAAAGATAACTATAATAATGATAAATACTGTTCATTCTGTCTTTAAACTAGTCCATATACCTGATAGATAAGTTCCAAACAAAATATTATTATTTATGGAAAATCAATTTTTGATAAATACCTCCCTCTTTGTGAATTCACAGTCATAATAGTATCATTTTGTTTTAACAGGTTACATGTCAATAGCCAAACAGAAGAGAGTGGAACTTGCAATAGGAGTACATGAAATAATAATAATAAAAACATATTATTACTTACATCTTATACTAGAGACTCAGTGAGAATAAGAATTTACCAGAACAACACAGTTGTTAAATGACAGAGTTAGAATTTGAACCCATACCTCTTAACCTCAAAAGCCTTTCATGGAGACAAGTGCATTTACTCTCTGATTAAAGAAAAAGCAAGCTTGAAAGTTTAAGAATTTTTCTAATGTGAAATGAGGCTTATCTGAATTTACTAGAAGTAAAATGTATTTGTTTTTCTTTTATTGCTGCCTTCTGCAAACCCATCCTTCACAATTTTAAATGGACCTCTTGTTACCTGTGAACTGTTCTTCCAAAGCCAAAAATAAATTGCAACTCCCTTCAAATCTTAATTGCTTCAGATGTTTAATCTACACAATAAGGCCAATAACCCTGACACACTTCACAGGACTTCGGAAAGAGGAAGCAAATAAAAAACGCAATCATACACTTACAATTGTAATGCTCTTGTACATAAAATACAGCTATATGAATGCAAAATAACAATAATGATTGTAATTGCTTTTGAACACTAGCATTTCAGAATGCAATTTTTGGTAAATTCCTCTCCTCTTTGTGAATTCACAGTCATAATAGAATAAATAATTTTGTTTTCACAGGTTGCATCTCAATAGCCAAACAGAGGAGAGTAGGAGAGTGGACTTGAATATGTACAAGTACATATGTTACTTGAAGAAAGCGGCAGAAAGGAATCTCCAGGCCTTACCTAGATGATTTTAGATTGCTATGATGCCTTCTATATTGCCTTGCTACTCTAGGTCTTAAATAACATCCAAATCATTCTCTTGAAACACTCAGTCCATCCAGATGCAAAGGAATGACTTCTGTACCAAGCTCCACACCTCCCTTCAGATTCCAGGGACACCTCACAGCTCCTGGGCTGCTTGTCACCTTCTCCCTCCTCTGAGTTTCTGTTTGCTCTTTTCTTTTCTTTTTTTTCCCCCCTATCATGGTGTTTTTTTAGATACTACCATGAAGTCTTTGGTAATTAGGAAGCTATTCTCTTTGTCAACATGAAGCACTACTGTCACTACCACAGTGAATATTCTGTTCAAATAGATCGCCACAATCACTTCTTCCCCCTGCAAACATTTTCACCCCCGGTCATATTGGTTTATCTCTCATGATATTTCTCAGTACAGTGGTGTGGCCAGAGAGGATCCCAATACATATTTGAGACATGAAGGTGAACCAAGACTCTATCCTTGGAACAAAGGAAAGGGAATTTGCCTTCACTAAATATGATTGGGTTGAGAAATAATTTCCCTCCAGCCTCTAGATAGTTCTATGGTTCTAGAGAAAAAAATTAAGCATCTCATCCTTGATTCCAAAGAAATGAAATTTCTCTCTCTCTCTCTCTCTCTCTCTCTCTCTCTCTCTGTGCATATGTGTGTGTGTGTGTGTGTGTGTGTGTGTGTGTGTGTGTGTATTATGAGAGTCTTATCAATGTAAGAATATAGCCACTTTGGATACAGGTATATATCTAATAATACTTAATTTGAATTAAATTGAATAAATTTAAATGTGATTTTATACTTGAATTTTATAGGTAAATATCTACTAATACTTTCTTTGGATTAAAATGAATAACCTCTAATGTGATTTCACACACGTGTATATTGTATAATCTTATAATTAAACTGTGAAACTTAAAATACATATAAATATGCAAACAAGTAGATGTTAGGTACTCGGTTTTAAAAATGCCATTTGTAGCTGAATTTAAAATGAAAAGAAGATATCTTTAGCTATCAGACAAAAGGAGCCTCAAGACAGTAGTCAGCTATGAAACTAATGTAGAACAATGCTGGGAATGAACCTGGTTAATTGATGAAAATACAAAGAACAGGAATTTTGCCTTAAATGTATGCAAAGTGTAGTCCAGAAACTAAAATCTCAACCAAAAGTTAAAACCAAAAAGATTTGCACTCTCAGGGATAGGACACTTAAACAGAGTCCACTGTTGGAGTAAACCACAAGGAATAATCCCTACATCAAGGAATGAGTGGTGAAAGAAATCTCTCTTAAGAAATAGACTTTAAGTTGATGAAATCAAGCTGTGTGTTATTAATGTGCTTTGGAAACCCCCAAGCTGTGACATTCACCAACAATCTGAGCTCAGACCAGTGATTCCCCAAGGTACCCAACAGGTGTTACTGACCCACATGTCAGAGCCACTTTCACAGCCATGGAGAAGGGAGCCTGAAGAACCCACTGGAGAGTGTGACTTCATACCACACATACTGAACTACAGACCATCTGGCCAAGGAATCCACCAGGAGTACAAGTCAGAAAACACAATGAAGTTGGCACTGAACATAAGAAAATTGAGAGAAAAAAAAACTCTTTTAAAAAAGGAAGTGTAAAAATAAACATGCTTAGTATAATAAGAGAGGAAAGTAAACAAATACATAATATAAAGTAAGGGCTAAATAACATAGAAAAATGGATGGATTTCCAAAGGAAAAATAATGTTTCAGAAAACCAATCACCAAATGTAAAAATCAATAAGATGGAGAATCTGGGGAAGGGTCAAAAGAATTCCTTCAGGATACAGATGGCACACTCAGAATTTTTAATTTATTTTGGAGTAATAAATGGGTTGTTTCCTGAGATATAGGCAGTGTTCAAAGTACCAGGAAGTCATTTCCAGCACCTGGGGCCTCATAAATGTAAGAAAGGAGCTTATTTCATTTGGCATGATATTCTCCAACTCCATCCATTTACCTGCAAATGCCATAGTCTTATTCTTCTTTATGACCGAGTATTATTCCATTGTGTATATATACCACAGTTTCGTTATCCATTCATCTCTTGAAGGGCACCTAGGTTGGTTCCACAATCTAGCTATTGTGAACTGAGCTGCTGTAAACATTGATGTGGCTGCACAACTGTAGTATGCTGAATTTAAGTTGTTTGGGTGTAACTGAGGAGTGGGATAACTGGGTCAAAAAGTGGATCTCTGACAAGTGAATGCTGATACATAATGGAGGGGGAAGAGGGTAAAGGAAGAATGGAGGAGCTTTGGATTGCACAGGAGGAAATGAGGAGAGCAGAGGAGGTGGGGGAAGGAAAAATAGTGGATTGAGACAAATATCATTACCCTACGTAGATGATTGAGTACACGAATGGTGTGAATCTACAGCATGTACCACAGAATTGAATAGTTGTACTCCATTTGTGTACAATGAATCAAAATTCATTATGTAAAATAAAAGGTAAAGAAATGCAAAAAAATACATATATCATAAGAAACCTATGAGAGGTAGGCCTGCTAGAAACATTAACAAACCTATGGGGAATGAGAAATGTGGCCACTTCCATATCAGTGAGAAAGCACTGGGAAATCTCTGACCTACTCTACTCTGATCCACTGTAGATGAGTAAGCCAGAGGATGAGATGTCCAGAACAGCCAGTCAACAGAAATGCTCTTTCCAGGGCATGAAGAAGAACAGAGAAAGATGGAGAAGGGATTTGTGGGCACGAAAGGAGAATGGAAGAATAAGCAGTATAGACCACTTACATTTTGTCTCACAGCACTGATTTTGTCCTTCCCTAACAAATGAAAACATCTTCAAAGCATATGAAACAAATCAAATCAAAACTATCAATCAATGCATCAGGCCAGAGTGGCATTAATTTGATATATTCCCTCCCTCATATTGGAGGTGTCTCTGAAAACATTAACTATCAACAATGTTCATCACATAAAGCAGAAAAATAAGGGAGAAGGAAATATTTCAGGAATACAAACACAACCACTATTTTTTTT
>JAJEJO010002634.1:51124-74328 GCA_020662805.1 Glaucomys volans
TGGGAGTGTGGCTCAGTGGTACAGCCCTTGCCTAGTCTGTATGAGGCCCTCCTCTACATACACAGTTCCACACAAAACAAAACAAACAAACACCAATAACAGTATCTGTGAAATTTGAAAAACAGTGAAATCAATATAAACTTTATATGCATCACTTTTCAATATTTTTGTCCTCATTCAGTTTTGTGAAATAATCAACATAGATGTGGTCACTTGTTCTAAAATATGAAAGAAACCCTGCATAATCTCTGGCATAAGCCTGCTCCCATGAGAACTCAGCACAAGGCTCATGTGATCTATTCATCTGGAAGAATTTAGTCTTCACTAAGGGACAGTCATATTAATATGCCACGATGGCATTAGTGGTAATTTCAAAGGGACCGAGGTTTCAACTCAGACTTCCAATTGATCCACTCCACATTAGAATTTCAGGTGTTTTAGAATTTTAAGAGTTTATTCTTTGGTTCGATACTTTCTCCCTACAAGTGGAGAAATAGAGTTTAAATATCACATTATATTTTTAAAATGCTGGTAAGGAAGATTTTGGAATAAAATCTAATAGATTAATGTTTCAAATATTTTCTTAGATGTGGTGAATATTGATGCCTTCTCACACTGGGGACCTCACCTCAGCTGGGGGGACCACTGGGTCTTGAGGGTCATTTCACAACTTGACTATTAAAGAACTACTCACCTTCCTATTGCCCATTCTTTTTGTTTTGAAGTGTTTTGGTTTTAGCTAAAAGACTGTTATTCATTAAGTTAAATCCATTCTTAACCCTTACAAGTGCTTTCTCTTGTATATATGTAACCTTTACAGTTTAACTATTCAGAGTAAATATGAAGGGCTTAGAACAGTGTTATCCATATATAGATGTGGACATCCATTTCATTGATGGAGAAACTCAACCAAGGAGAGATGGAATGATTCATACAGTGTAAATGTGGAGTGAATCCAATTTTCCTGAAAACAGTATATTTTTTAACCATGATGCTAAAGCAACTCCTGGAAGCATATGATACTGATTTTTAACTAATAAATCCATGAAAAGAATAATTTTTGAGTACAGTTTTTAACTTGCCCATTAGATAAGACCAATAATGAAGATCATCTCCAATGAAAATTGGCAGGAAGATAGAAGGAACCTACAAACATTGGCAAAGAAAGAAACAGCACTGGCAATACTTTATATTCCTATAGTCAGCTGCACTCAGGGCACTATCATGGAAATATACCAGTGATTCCAATGTAAATTTGCTTCTCCAGTCTCTCTGAATAGGTCCCACTCTGTGTTAAAAATAAGTATGACAGGACAAAGTTCAAGATATTTTGTGTACTTTCTCTATTCTGGTTTTGATCATAATACACTGTGCCTTCGAATGCTTTATTAGGTCAATTTTGTTCTTGAATTTTCTTCTTATTATAGAAACAATACATTTCATAGTGTTAAGAAAAATAGTTTAATGATCGAGAAATGATTCTTAGGTGTACCTGTGTCCTATGCTGACCACTTTTTCTTAAAAGTTGTAATTATACATAATAGTAGGATCCATTATTCCATTATCATACCTACACATTCCTTCCTCTTCCCTCTGCCTGACTTGATTGCTCTACTCAGCTGATCTACTATTATTAATATTACTTTAATTATGCAATTATAATTTTCTATATAAACATATATATGTATATATATGGCAGGATTCATTTTAGTATAGTCATACATGTCCATATCATAAGTTGTTAGATTTTGTTCCCCAGTAGTCCCCATACTCTCCCCTTCTTCCTCTCAATCACCTTCCTCTACTCCATTCTCTCTCTTTCTAGCTTCCATATATGAGAGGAAATGTTCAACCCTTGACTTTCTGAGTTTGACTTATTTCATTAATCTTGATATTCTCCAGTTCTATCCATCTACCAGCAAATGACATAATTTTGTTCTTTCTGTTTGAGTAAAACTCCATTGTGTATGCACACCACATTTTCTTGTCTTGTAGACAAGCACCTGGGCTCATTCCACAACTTGGCTACAGTGAATTGTACTGCTATGAACATTCAACACAATAATGTTATCCTAACATTCCTTTATCAAACTTGCTGCAGATACCCAGCACCTCCATCTCTCTTCTAATAATCTTTACCTTCCTGCTATTTACATAATTGTTTAATGCATTGGATAAAAAGTTTGACATGTTTATTTTGTATTTGAAAGTCTTCTTTTTATTCTTTTTTTTACTTTTGAAACTTATACTTTAAAATCCCTAACTTTATCTGAGATCTACTGATCCAAAGGTGAAAAGCAAGAGTTTCAAAGTAGTACCTCATTCACTGATCTGCCTTTCATCCATTGCAAAATATTGCAGCTATGGTATGTGTAATTGAATCAGTTTTCAAATTATATAGTCTAATTAATATATAGTCTAGTTTATAGTCTAGTTTGTTAGTCTATATAGTCTATATAGTCTAGTTTGCAGCTATGGTATGCGTAATTGAATCAATTTTCAAATTATATAGTCTATATAGTCTATAGTCTATATAGTCTATTAGTCTATATAGTTATATAGTCTATATAGTCTATATAGTTAGTCTATATAGTCTAGTTTGCAGCTATGGTATGCGTAATTGAATCAGTTTTCAAATTATATAGTCTAATAAATATATAGTCTAGTTTACAAATTATGTAGTGTAACACAACTGAAGCAATCCTAACAAAATAGGCATGAAACCTCAAAAGAAACTTAAAAGGAAGCTGGAAATTGAAAATCATACTAATAATGTAGTCCATGTTGATAAAAAAAAAAGTGGGCAGGACACTTATAAGTCTAGTTCAAGCTCTAAACTTGAAACACTGAAATGAAGAAATGAGACTTTAATCTGATATAACAAAACAGCAGCAAAAGATTTACCATCATGAAAACTATTTAACAGGTGAACATGGATACATTGCCAACACTGTTACAAGAACCTTGCTTAGTAGATTTTATGTTCCTTGGTGTGTGGCATATTTCATTTATGACAATCATTAAAAACAATTCCAAAATGAACTGAGCTTAGAACCAAGTCTTTGAAATGTTGTACTAATGGTGTTAAATCAGTACTTTCAAAAGTAATAAAGCATAAGCAATCACACACATACACACACACACACATTTATACACATATGTCAATTGTTTACTGTATATATAAAATATTGGTCTTACATATATGAATTACATATATGAAATTATCATATATTTGTATGAAAGTCAACATATATATATACCCAATACAAACCAATATTCAAATAAGAAATATTGAACTAAAAAACATTATTTTAAAATACTTAATTACAGATTTATTTTGGAAATTATAAAATTTGTCTTGTGCATGTTTTATAAGGTTTATTGCTTGTTAGTGGGATAGGACTTTATATAATAACATATATGTATATGTATATATGTTATATATATATATGGATACCCTAATTTGTGCTATTTACCTCCTCCTTTCTGAAATCCCTGTCTTGCATGTGATTTTTGCAGTGCACTCTAATTAATTAATGAATATTTACAGATAAACTCCTCCCCTGATTACTTGTGAATTGCCTAAAGTGTTGGACTGTGTTCTAATGGTCCCTTTATGTACAGTGTCTGCCATATTTTAAACTCTTATTTATTCACTTATTTTTTGGAATGGAAAAACCTAATAAGTAAAATTTGAAATGCATGATGCATATTATCAATGTTGTCAGAATTCTGAAAGTCAGATATGTCTAGTTAGGGCTTTCATCAAGATAGAAGATGCTTTAATTTTATTAATGGATTAATGATGGGATTTAACATCAAAGTCCCTAGTTATTGAGGGGTATTTACAAGCTAGTTCATTGAACACAAGTAAGATCTCTTTCCCTTTCGGGTATGGAATCCAAAACTTGACTTTATTAATGACTAGAGTGACTTAAACCACTTCAACTAGAAGAGTCCTTAGACAATCAAAAGGTGAAGTCCACACTGCAGAGGGGTCCCCAACAGTCTCACTACCACCCTGTCCCAATGCACCCTGGTTCAAAGGCAAGCTAGTTAGTGAGTTCAATGCTGTTCCTGCCTCTGACTGGAAGTCATGAGGAGCCACTGGCCTAAGGACCAAGTGCCATCCAGTTCTGCCCTCTCCCATCAATGCTGCCATCTTCCTGGAATCCTGTGCAAAGATATGAATGTGATTCAGATTAGGGAATATTTTTTCATATGGACCTGTTGTGAAAATGCCTAAACACATATAAATAAATGTTAAATGTACAAATAAATGTTAAATGTACTTCTTTAAAGAAAGAAAAGAAAGACAGTAGGTTCACTAATCAGATTTTGGTTTCATTTATGGAAGTTTTCTTCTACAGTGAACCTGCATAAGAGATTTATATAGATATATGAAGCATATGCATAATTTTTTAAAGTTGTAAGAACAATCCAATAAAATGTGAAATATGTGAAAACAAAAAAGTTAAAGTCTAGAATTCAGTGGGGCACTTGTAGTGCATTTGCTTAGCCTATACAAGGCCTTGGGATACACCCGGCATAGAAAAAAGAAAAAATAAATTAGAGTCCTCTGACTTAAAAACAAAACAACAAAATCTTTCTTGTATTAAAAGATAATGCAAAGAGAAAGGCTCATTGTATAAAATAGTTGGATGGAATTGGAGCTCTGTGGTCTGTGAGAATGAATATCATTATCTAGAAATCAAAATCATTAAAATATAGTTAAGAACATTGGTGAGAAAATAGAAGGGATAATTGGAAATTGTTTTCTGAATAAAACCATTACCCTGAAAGCAGTACTGTTTAAAGAAAATTATGAAACCTTGGTTGGTTCAAAGACTTCTGTACAACTATGCATGATAAACCAAGAATACAAAAAACATACACGAAAACCAATTTTTTCATGAATTAAGTCAAATAAGATTTCTTACTTTTCTTCTTGTAGAATTTAAACACCACAGCCCACAATGCAACATTAATTATATATGCATAATCTATAGAAATAACTTATTGTAATCATTATTACTGTTGAAGCTTACTTACAGATTACATACCCAATTTACATAGAATAGCACAATATAAATCAACTATAATTTTCTAATAAAAACAATGTTGAGTATTTATTTCCTTCCAGTAATTTAATCATTGGAGTGAAACCTAAAAATAATTCACTATCTTAAATGTGCATGAAAACTTGTTTCTAATTTACTGGCTACCTATGCTAATTTAAAGAGGACCTAGAAGCCCTGTTCTGCTAGTCCCCGTAGAAACTGGTCATAGGAGACACATTGTTCTGCTTATGATTGGCCATTCACAAGATTTTAAATAATCATATTAGCACTAAATTTGTGGAATTTTTACTTTCAATGTAGAATTTTGAAATCAGGAACTTTGATTGAATTGATTTTATTAGATGTTCACAATTCCGATGAAAATCACTTACGAATTTTTACAAATATACTTAACTTGAAAATTGACATAGGGAACATTTCTATCAGTCCAGACCTTCTCTGTTAATCTATTCCACTTAATAAGTCCAAATTTGTTCAAAAACACTTTCTAATTTCTAACACATATGTAAAATTTTCCAGCTCTTAAATCTGACATAAACTAAATTATGAATGTGCCCTAATTTGTGTTTGACTTCTTGTGCACAATATTGTGTCTGTGGGATTCGTCCATTTTCTTTCAGGTCATTATAGTGCCCTACTTCCATGGCTCTGCAGTACATTATTGAGGCACATATCAGGATTTATTCATTTATTTTGGGTACTGGATATTGAATTCAGGGGCACTTAACCACTGAGCTACATCTCCAGCCCTATTTATTTACTTACTTATTTTTCAGACAGGATCTACTTAAATTACTTTGGGCCTCTTTCAGTTGCTGAAGTTGGTTTCAAATTCATAATCATCTTGCCTCAATCTCCTGAGTTTAGGATTTAGTTTTGGAGTCTACTGTTAATGGACATTTGAACTGTTTTCAGTTCTGTTATCATGAACATTGTTTCCACGAGGATTTCTGTGCACATGTATTCAAGGAAATACAGTTTGTCCTCATTTTTGCATATGAATCCATACATTTTTAAGAAGAAATACAGGGTCAAAAATCGCTTATATGCACCTTTAATATGTACTGTACATAATGCTCACTAGAAATCTGGTTTTAAAATTCCTTAAAGTATAGAGCACTGGTGGTTTGACATCACAATTTTTATTTTTTCATTTGATGCATTTCAGTTTTATGCACATACATATGAAACCAAAACATACACATTTGAAAGTATATCGCCTTTTTAAACATTAAAGTAGAAGGGTATTTTCTTAATTTGCAATCACAGAGAAACACTATATAAGCAGATCATATTTTGACAGGGCATTTCATCAGTGACCTGCATAAAATGGAGCTAAAGTAATTTCATTTGAAGCCATCATTTTCGACCTTTTCAAAGGAAGATTTGGCTTTTAATCAGAAATCTGTGTTTCATTTTGAACAAGGAACACATCATCCCAATCCAGCTATTTCCATACAAATGAACTATTTTCCATATCATAAGATTAATAATGAACAGACTTGTATTCCTACAAGTGTGTGGAGGAGTTCTACAGAAGCTCACTCTATGAACTAACTCAGTATGAAATTTGTCCATGGAGTTTTAAGGTCTAACTTTCTTTGAGACTGAGGGTTAAAGGAATATACTTGGCTGTGACCAACCTCCTTCAAGCCCACCACTCTTGAAATTAGTGAGAGATAAATTAAAATAAATCCAATTGGCCAATGTCTACCTGTGCGGTTTAGATATTAGGTGTCCCCAAAAAGCTCATGTGTGAGCCAATGCAAGAACATTCAGAGGTGAAATAACTAGGTTATGAGAACCTTAACCCAACCAGTGAATTAGTCCCCTGACAGGATTAACTGAGTGGTAACTGAAGGCAGGTAAGGCATGGCTGGAGGAGGTAGATCTTTGGGGATGTGCCTTTAGAGTATATATTTTATATTCGGTGAGTGGAACCTTTCTCTGCTTCCTGATCATCATCATGTGAGCTGCTTCCCTCTGCTACACTCTTCAGCCATGATGTTCTGCCTCACTTTGAGCTCTGAGGTATGGAGCTGCCTGTCTATGGACTGAGACCACTGAAACCATGAGCCTCAAATAAACTTTTTCTTCTCTAAAATTGTTTTTGTCAGTTCTTTGAGGCACAGCAGCGAAAAAGCTAACTAAATGACTTATCGTTAATTTTCATACACAAGAAGTTGTGAGTGTGTCTCTCATTAATTAGTTACATATATTGAGATGAATAGTCTTATTTTCTTATCAGAAATGGTATCTTACCAAAAGTTGTATCTATAATATTGTCTTTACAGGAATATAAGCATCAAATATGATGAATCAAGTGTTGCATAAAGGGACTCCATTTATATCTGAATCATGCTACTATGGTGATGGTGAGCTATTTTATTCCTTTTAAAGCATTTTGTCATTCATTTTTTAACACCAATCATACTGTGATGATGAGCTGAGCATGTGTTTTAGTCAGGTTGTTGCTGCTGTGACTAAAGGATCTGGCCAGAACAATTGTAGAGAAGGAAAATTTATGTGGGGACTCACAGTTTCAGAGGTCTTAGTCCATAGAAGGCCAGCTCCATTCCTCGGGGCTCAAGGTGAGGAAGAACATCATGGTGGAAGAGTGTGACCAAGGGAAGCAGCTCACATGACCAACAGGAAGCAGAGAGACTCCACTCTCCAGATACAAAATATATTATATAATTATACAAAATATATTATAGCCATGCTCCCAATTAACTACTTCCTCCAACCATACCCCATCTGCTTCCAGTTACCACTTAGTTCATCCCATCAGGATTAATTCATTGATTGGGTTAAGACACTCACAACCCAAACATTTATCCCTTGAACCTTCTCCTATTTTGTCTCAGTTGTTAAGTTTTTGGGTGACACCTCATCACATCCAAACCATAACACCATGTCTTTCCACCATGTGTGAGGAGGACACTCTGTACTGGTTATGTTATGATTACATGAATGGTGTGAATCTACATCACGCACAACCATAGAAATGAAAATTTGTACCCCATTTGTGTACAATGAATCAAAATGCAATCTGTAAAAATTAAAAATTAAATAAATTTTTAAAAAAAGAAATGTTCTCATGTCTTCCATGTCAGGGGACACTAATCTCATGAACGGAATTCTTTGCAGAAAGTTTCTTCTCTTCTGTTGCTGCTCATCCATTGGTTGATCTTTATTACTATAATTTATATATTGGCATTCTTTTACTTACTTCCTGATTGGCAAATGTATTTTAAATAGGATAAACTTATTTTAATAAGATTCACATTCCTTATTCCACCAATTTCACTAACACTGAAATAGAAAGGAAGGGAGAGAGGGAGGGAGGGATGTATTAGTTTTTCATTGGTGTGACAAAATACTTGTGAAAATCAACTCATTTTAGTTAGCCTTTGTGTCACAGTGACCAAAATACCTGACAAGAACAACTTAGAGGAGGAAATATTTATTTGTAGCTCCCAATTTCAAAGGTCTCAGTCATAGATGGCCAACTTCACTGCTCTTCACTCCAAGTTGAGTCAGCGCGTTAGGGCATAAGGACACAGTGGAGGAAACTGATTAGCTTATGGTAGATCCAGGAAGCAGAGAGAGTGACCCACAGGGCAGATCATCCTTCAGGGCATGCCCCCAGTGATGTGATGCACCTCTTTCAGTCACAACCCTCTTGCCTAGTTACATTCAAATGAGGGTGGACGGATTATGTTACAGGCTCTCACAATACAATCATTTCACCTCTGAACATTTAAGCCTCAACACAGGAGCTTTTGGGAAACATCTTATATTCAAACCATAGTAAAGTATGAGGAGGAAAAAATGTTTTGGCTCAAAGTTTCAGATGTTCAGGTCTCCTCTACAAACACTCATGTCTGCCCTGTCCCTTTACATTTGGAGTTCAAAGTGCCATTGTAATAAAAAAAATTGTCTGGTCCCATCATTTTGGAATCGTTGCAGATAGTACATTGTAGTAGGGACTGTGAGGTGGAGCAAACTTCCATCACCGTGTTAGCCAGACAACAAGAAGCCAGGGTCAAGTGTCTCCTCTAAGAGCATGACGCAATGATTTAACTTCCTTCCACTAGGCCTCACCCATCTCTTTATGGTTCCACACTTCCAAACAGTGCCACAGACTGAAGACCAAGCATCAAACCAATAACTCTGGGGAAAATTTAAGATTCAAAACATGATGGGGAGAAAGGAATGGAAAAATACCTAAAGTTCCTTATTAGCTCTTTCTACCACAATCACATATAAAAGTCCTAACATTTAATGTAGTTTTGTTTTCAGTTGGGGATCCTAATGGTTTCCAGTATAGTTAACTCATAAACATGTAAATGTGATCTCATATATCACCCTGACAACTCAGTGTATTGGCACAGATTTCAAGTTTGTGATCTCATGGTCATAAGATGGCTGCTGCTCTCTAGCAATCGCATCTTTAAAATACTAAATCCAATGACAATATAAGGACACAATAACCTCTTCTTCCCTGGCTTTAAGATGGACAGAAAGGTTTCCCAGCGGTTGGATGTACTGAATCCCAAGCCCATCTTAAATCCTTCCATGATCACAAAGAATGGAATGGTCATGGGTGACTTAGACTAATCCAGACTTACCTCCTGTGGCCAGACACGGACACAAACTCACCTGAAGACATATCTCCTCCTCTACAAACACTCATGTCTGCCCCATACCCTCATATTTGGAGTTCAAAGTGTTGTAGACGTAAAAAAAAATATTGGCTCTAGATTTCTTATGGACCTCATTTCCCTCTTGTTCCAGTGCATGTTCTTATTGTGGACTGCTGAAAGAACAATTGTCATGAATTAGGAGAGTGTTATGAATGATGTTGCTCTATGTAAATAGCAGAGGCACCTTATGTAATTTATTCACTGTCAGTGGTGTTCTGTCTCCATGTCAAAGCAGGTACTCTGTGAATTCCAGCTGTAACCTTGTGATCCCACCCATTCCTTCAAGTTATACATTGTCCATTTTGGCAAGTTCCTTCTGGGGCACTGGGTCCAATTAATAGCTTCTTACCAGCTCTCGTTTCAGGTTCTTGCTTTTTCTTGGTCTGATTATTAGATGGCAAGTCTATTACTGTTGGTATTTCTGAAATTCATTTGCCAGATAATCTATTATAAAACTTTTCAAGTTTATGCTATGTCCCAGAGAGATGCTAAAGAGAAATGAGCTTTGATTGTCATGGCAATTCAATTTCAACTCCAGGAAAAAACTGACTGGAAAGGTCATTAGTCTCTGAATTAGCTACTGAGAAGGCTTTGAAGCCATCTTCCCCAGAGATCTTTCATAAATGTGGAAGTGTGCCTATGATAATTTAGACATGTTTAACTGCCTGAAAGGGAGGGATGAGATACTCCAATTATGAATCAGATTATATTCAGATTGCCCCAAGCCTCTAAAACTTCTATAAAACATTCAAACTGACCAACTTTCAAAAGGTACTAAAAGTCTTCTGGAGGCTTTTGGCTAAGATGGGTACTTCTAGGTCCCTCCCCTTGGCTGACTGCTGAAAGATACTTAAGCTCCTACAGGGTATGAAATGTACCTTGTGATGTCCCATGGTCCTCTGGGAAAGAAGATGATCCTGGAGTCCCTGGGGATATATAAGAATGAAGCACCTTGGTGTAGCACCAGAGATGATGCATAAACATGAAAACTTTGTCTTTTAAATCTTGGAAGTATTATTTCCAACCCAGTGTGTTAAGGAGTCCTGGATTAAAATGGTGGTCCTCTGAAGACATCTCTTTAACACTTTAGTCTTTCCATTGCACCTCCCGGTGATTCTGGTCACAGAAGAGAGTTACAAGCAGATTCCTTGGAGAGCACAGCTCAAGGGGTGTCCTTCATGCTCAGGCTTTTAGACTGTGAGCTCCAAGGCTAGAAAGAGGAAAGAAAATAAGACAAAAGAAAATGCAAAATGGTTCCTGAGCATTTTGGGCAGGTGGTTTTAGGAACACAGAGCTCCAGACAGGCCCTGTTAAGCCATTGTGATGGCAAGCAGTCCACTAAGGAAAGGAAGGACAGCGACATTTCTCGTGGCTCCTACAATCTTGTGTGTTTCATCAGTTCCAACTGGATACATGCAAAAGGCAGAAAAGCAAGGATGGCAAAACCAGACATACTTCCTGACTGTAATCACTTCAGAACAGAGAAAACAGTGTCTTTTCCAGAGTCTCTTATCCTGATGTCGGTCTCTGAAATGATAGAACAAACCTCTGTTTTTTAAATGGTCCTGATTTGGCTTCCTGCAACTTTGGACTTGTTTCTCTTAAACCACAATTTATTTCCATAGTACTTCTTATATCTAGTGCAGTATACACAGAAGAAAACAGGTGAGATATCTAAATATTTAAAGGATCACTTGGACTATATTTAGTTCAAGAAATAATAATTGCTAAAGCCATTCATTATACTATTTCAACTAAAAAATAATCATAGGTTCATTGAAGTAGTTTTATTTACCTTTTAGGGAAATATGAATATTTGATATATCAAAGTTCAGAATTATTTACCAATCCAGAAATTTCTGTTTAACTCCTTTAAGATAAATATGACAAAATAATCAAATTATGTTCTGACTTATGTCCAGTTGTTGAAGTCGGATACAGGGAATACCAAAGCACAGAAGAAAAATGTTGTTTAAGAGCAAATGAACTTGGTGGAGAGTCTAGAACCCTGTGCTTCTTGTTAACTACAGTGAAGCAGTGTAATCCGGAGAGGAGGTCTGCATCTCTCAACAACTCTCACATGAAATGCAAATGAAGCTAACACGAGGAGTCCTCCTTGACTGCAAATGTGTTGGAATGAAGCAGACAAAAATCCCAAAGAGTAGAATTAAGTGATTCAAGATAGATATGCTGGGTTTATTCTCCTAAACTATTCATTTAATTAGCATAATATTCATCAACAATCAATGAGTTCACATGCATTCGCTCCTGAACTGAAGCAAGCATAGACATTCTCTCTCAATTGTTAACAGAATAAGGCTCTGTCAAAGAACTTGGTTCATTTATAAAAGCTTTCACCAACAAGCCTAGAATGATAATCTGTCACAGGCTACAAAGACAACCAATGATAGAGAGTTAATCCATTCTATACATGTTAAATTCTGATCTATTTAACTAAAATTAAAGGTGGAATTGAAAAACTCTAAATTCACAAGCAATATCTTTCTACATAGTAAGCCGTGAGATCACTTGTAAATATCTTCTCTCACTCATAGAACTTTAATAAAAGAGGAAAATAATTTTAGATATGGCCCAGTTAAGAAAAGAAAAAGGTGTGATCACACGGGAAGCATCAAGAAGAAGGCACAGAGATGACTTGGACATGCAGTCACCCATCTAATCCGCCCACTTTGTGATTTGCTTATTCTCTTCAAATTCTTTACCATTTTATACAAAGCCAATACCTATAATTTTATTGAGATGAAATTAACAGAGTGTCAGTTAAGCATTTTAAATTGAATGATTCATTGGCATTTGCCACATTCACATTTTTGTACAAACACTACTTTCTCTAGTTCAAAATATTTTCATAATCCCCAAATAAATTCCTTTAAGCAGGGACTACCCATTGCTCTTCCCCTCTAGGCCCTACAAGCCACTGATCTGACTTCTATCTCTATGGATTTCCCTATTTGGATATTTCACACAAACAAAATCATACAATATCTGACCTTTGGTGTCTGGCTTCTCTTGCTCTGAATATGTTTGAGACTTATCCACATCAAAACCACATATAACTACTTCATTCCTTTATATGTTCAATAAATATTCCCGTGCACACGCACCAGTGTTACAGGGGAGCCAGAATAAAATACCACAATCCGGGTGACTTATAGTTATAGAACTTGGTTCTCACAGTTCTGGAGTCTAGACTTGCCAATTTCCTGTGTCTTCAGGGTTAGACTCTCCTTGACGATTCATGAAAAGAATTCTTCTATCCCTTTTCCAGCATCTGGTTGTTACTGGCAATCCTTAACATCCTTTGACTTGTAGTCATCCCATGGCCATCTGCACCGTGGCTCTTCACTATGTCACTGTGTCTTCATATTGTCTTCCTGCTGCCATCTCATGTGTCTTCATATTGTCTTCCTATAAGGATAAAAATCACTGGGTTTAGAATGCACCCGAATATAATATGATCTCATCATTACTTAAGAGATGATGTCTTCGAACACCCTATCTCCAAATGAGGTCACCTTCATAGGTCCCTGGGGTCAGGACTTGTATTACTAGATTTCTGTGGGTTGGATGTTGTCAGATGCCTTTCTTGTGTCAATCATGTGTTTTCTTTTCTCCCTCCATTCTATTAACATAGTGTATTAAAGTGATTGATTTTTTTATGTTGAACAAATCTAGTATTCCTGAGATAAATCTCAATCACTATGTATAATGTTTCTAATAGGCTGTTGATTTCTGTTTGCTAGAATTTTTTTGAGGATTTAATATCTTCACTGTTCCATCAGATTTCATCTTTAGCCACTCAAGGAGATCTCAATATAATTATTTCTTCAGCTATCTATATTATCAGTTATCCCCTCTCTATCTCTTTATCTACCTACACATCCTTTCATCCATCTATTCAATTACCTATTCCTTTCTTACCAGTTCAGTAGTTTATTCACATAAGCAAACACATACATCTACAATTTGTTGTTTTTACCTAAACTACTAATCTCCTTCCATTCTTTCTTTTTTAGAGCGAAATTTTCTGAATTATTTGTACCTGCTAACTCTACTTTTTCTCCCTCTTATCACTCTAGAATCCATTTCACTACGGAAACACTCTTTTCAAAATCCCCATAAAGTGTTGTAACTACATGCCCATGATTCTCTTTTCTATCCTGAATATGTAGATTATTCATTTCATTTGCATAGAGTTAAAGGCTCCAAACTCTCACTCTTGTTCCATTATCCATTTGCATATTTAATACACATCTCAAGCATTAATAGTTTAAAAATAATCCCAGATTCCCTTGCCTGCCTAAATAAATAAACATATAACTTCATCCTTTTTCATCAGTAAATGACAATATTGATTTTGCTTTTACTCAAGGCAATCATTAAGTCTTGCAGGAATCATTTCTTTCTCCTCCTCATATCTAATTCATCAGAATATTGCTTCAGCTCTATCTTCAACATCCATAATCTGGCCACTTCTCACCATCCCATCTGGCCCACCGCATCTCTCTTATACTATTGCAACATTTTTCTACTGTAATCACTTTCCCAGGTGGATCACCTTCTCAAATCTTTTTCCCCATCACACCTTCACTCTGTAAAATTGCATATCCATAGTAAGATCAGCGAATAGAGTACCTGAAGTTGGGTTGTCTTACTACAAGCTATATTTTTATTGTTTGTTCTATTTAGTTATACATGACAGCAGAATGGATTTTTGATTCATTGTACACAAATGGAGTACAACTTTTCATTTCTCTGGTTGTACATGATACAGAATCACACCATTCGTGTAATCCCATATGTACATAGGGAAATGATGTCTGTCTCATTCCATCATCTTTCCTTCCCCCAGGGCCCTTCCCTCCCTTCATTTCCATCTTCACAATTCAGAGTTCCTCCATTCTTCCCTTAACTCCCTGTCCCCATTATGTATCAGAATCCACCTATCAGAGAAAATATTTGGCCTTTGGATTTTGGGGATTAGCTTTTCTCACTTAGCAAAAAAAGCTATTTCTTTACAAATCAATGGCCATGAGAAAGAGAAAGGGTATGAAATGTTCATTAAAGTTACGAGGTACACTGTTAGGTAACAAAGTGAATTTGGGAAATTACTATGCACACAGTTCAGTAGCAACTAGTTCTCTTTCAACATCTATTCTCCCCCTCTTCTTTTTTTTTTATTTACTTATTGATTCATTGAACACAAATGGAGTACAGCTATTGTTTCAAGGGTTGTACACAAAGTAGAGTCACACCATCTGTGCTTTCATGCATGTACACAGGGCAATGATATCTGTCACACACTCTGTTATTGATTTTACCCCCCACCCACCCCCACCCCTCCCTTCCCTCTATGCTAGCTATCTTTCCTCCATTCTTGCCATCTTTTAAGCCAAAATGTTTAAATCTTTTTATCTTTAAATAACCATATTAAGTGAATCAAGAATGGAAAATTTGATTTGGGGATTGATTGAAGCATTTTCTAAAGGAGATAGCCTCAAATACTATGTTATGCTTTAGGTAAAACCAATAGTTGAGAAGGACATTGAGTAAAACCAAACTAAAGAAATAAACTTGTTTTGAAACAGGTTAAAAAAAAAAAAAAGTTACGAGGTACATATGTTCAGGATCTGCAGAGCACAAGGGCACCACGAACAAGTGCTTACCATTCACACTGTGACAAATACTAACTTAGGTGAGTGTGCATAGATGAGACTGGAGTTGAAGCAAAGAATGGCTGAGATGAACCACTACTTAAAGTCAGACCTGCACACACCCTTGGAGAGCATGCCTGTGTGTACTCCTTGGCACTCTTGTACAAGTTGATACAATCTGATCATGCTATGGATCTCCTTTGGGTTTCTCCTGCACACTTGCCCTTGGGGAAGCTCAATTTTCTCTGCTAATCCTCTCTTTATATTCTAGCCTACACTCAATGGTTTACCACTCTGTCATCATAACACACTCTGTGTATACTTATTATTTTATTTACTATAATGACTATTATTTTGTCTGTGCCTCTAGTCTATGACTGCAGAGTTCACAAAGACAATATTTGATCCATATTTGTATTCCTTGAGCCTAGGGCAATGCCAAGAACATAGTGGTGTTGATGAATAAAGACCTCAGTCTCTGACTTGGGGGGATGTTGAATGCGAATCCTACAGCAGTAAGTTTGTCTCTCTCCAGAAAACTAGGAATGTAAAATCAAATTCTGACATTAACTGTATCTTGGGGCTCAATTCTGTTCATATCGCAGCACCTGGAATAATTGAGTATGTGGTGCTGGGGTCCAACTCAGAGTCTCACACAGGCTAGCCTATGTTCTACCACTGAGCTCCACTTTAGCCCTAAACACTGTAAAAGATTATAATGGGACTTCTAAGCTCTGTGTCTCTTAGGCTTCCACTAGTAGAAATTCCCCGTTTTTCTTACTTTCTATTTTCAGGATCTTTGTCAAATTTTAAGATCCAAACTTAACAGCCTACTTTCCTAATGATTTTTTTCTTTGTAGTCCTCATTCATCTCATTTTAAAGTCCTTAAGGCACTTAGAGTAAAAAACATTTTATTACCTTTACAAATGTAGGTAGAGGTTATTACCTCTCACGCATCTTCCCATCCTATGAATTTTTACAATAAACATGTTCTTAACACTTTAAATGTTAAAATACACATTGAAAAGGAAAGTAGATTTCATTTCTTGAGTTTCTTCAAGAGACAGAATGATTTCCTTTCTAATTTGTGCTCAGAATATGTCAATATAGCTTAGCATAAAATAGGATAAAAACAAGAAACTCTTTAACATACAAACTGCTATAAAAGCAAATCACAAAAGTGAACAATAATCAAACCCATCTAGGCTCCCAGAATTTTGGTCCCATTGGAAAGGTACCTTGATGTGTAATCACTGGCATCTGAGAATTTTAGCTGATACCAGTAAGCATTGTTCTTTTATTTTAATCCCTTTTACTCTAATTCCATGGTCAACATCAATCTCCTGATTACTATTTGCCTGTGGGTCTTCAAGATCTTATAAAGTAACACATTTTTCATTGTAAATTGGCATTCTGATCTTATACCTCAATTGCAGAATCTTAGATAATGTTAGTATAATAAAGAGAGATAGATGTACTCTTGGAAAATGAGCAAAACCAGATTTCTGAGCCTATATAAATAAGAGAAGACTTAATTAGAATGTGGTAAATTGACCATATTAGTGCTTCGCTTCCTGATGAGTGGCCTGCTCACCTAACACAATGTTGCCATGCATCTTGTGAACCATATTTGGATTTAACTAGGGCAACTACTAATATTGTAATGTACAGAGATTCTATAATTAAAAAGAATGCATCCAAATCCATCTGTACCACCATTGGTATTTTAATTAATTCTCTGAGTCTCTGTCTCTTCATGTGGAACATGGACAAATAATATTCAAATTCTAGGTCTTCTGAAAGTTCTCATTGAAGGGGCTGTCTCTTGGTGAGCCCTCAGTTAACATCAGCTACCTTCCCTTTTCCTGGGTTTAGCTGTTTGACCCCTGCCTGGTCTTATCACTATTACAGATTTGAGTGCAATAAACATCTCATCTTTTTGCTTTCAAAATTTCTTTTCTTTCCCCAGACTTGATAGGCTCATTACTCTCTTTTGTGGTTTTGCTAAAAGGAAAAGTATCTTATTCACTGTTCCCTATAGTAAAAGATGTAAGTTACTCTTCACAGTAGGATTAGTATCTGTCCGGTGGATGGGGTGTCCCCGTGTATGGCTCGGGTAGATTGCTGAGGTTTCATCAACTGGCAGTGGTCATTCTTGCTACAGTAGTCACAAGTGCTGTACTCGGCTCTGCAAGCAAAACCAGTACTGGAAACGAAGAATTTGTGCACTTGGGGAAGAATGTGGAACATGTGCATGCTCCTGTAATTCTTTATATTTTATATGCTTCTAATGTACTAATGCTCTAAATGGACACCAGTCACCCACTCATTGGCAAAAATATTTACTTTTGTGATAGCTGTAAGAACAAAAGAGAGGGCAACATCCCATTTGTCTAGACTTTGTTATTAATGGTTTACAAGTTCCATGTTGAATGATATACTTTGATAGTGACTGCTTTTATTTCATCTTTGACATTATAAATACATATTGTAGTGGTTGGACAAGAATTATCTCCTATAAAATTTTTATTATTATTTAGGAAGAGGATTGAACATCCTATCTTGGTTTGAAATATTTACATTTACTTGATCCACATTAGAGTGTAATTCTCACATTAGGTTTTAATGATGGCAGGTCTCACTATTGTGTGTGTTTGTGTGCACTTGTGCACAGTGTGTGTCACTGAGTACATGCACACTGTGTATTTGGAGCAAGTTCAGTAGTTTGAAGCATTATATAGATTTTCTGGCAAATACTCTGCCTATTAACAAAGCTTATAGATTATAAATTCTTGACCACTTCTCCAAGTAGGAGGAAAGGATGCATTCATGTATAGTAATTGTCTTTTATCTTTTTGGGGAGGAGTACTAGCCATTGAACTGAGGGGAATCAGACCACTGAGCCACATCCCAGCTCTATTTTGTATGTTTTTTAGAGACAGACTTTCATTGAGTTGCTTGGCACCTTGCTTTTGCTGAGGCTGGCTTTGAACTCACGATCCTCCTGCCTCACCCTCCCAAGCTGCTGGGATTACAGTCGTGCACCACCACACCCAGCTAGTAATTGTCTTTTGATTTGTGTGCTGTCCCCAGTTTCTTTTGTGACAATTCTTTCTTTGGGAATTACCTTCCCACTATTCCAACTGTTATCTCTGTGAAGCATTCCCAGATGCAAATATATTTTGAGCCTTTGCCAAAATTGAATAACAGAAGACAGTAGGGATATCATCTTACCCTATCTCACTCAATATTTTTTAATGGAGTTCAGAAATAGAACCATTTTCATTAGTAAAGGAAAATATGAGATTGTGGGACTCTAGGATTGAAATTGGTGCTTTAATTTTTTTTTCTTTATCTTCTGGTGGAAGCCAGAGTGTAAATTATTTTCACTGAGTGAGAATTACATTTTTCCAATGGAGAGAGACATGTAACTAAAGAAAAAAAAAGTCTTGTTTGCTTGTCTTTGACTCTAGGTATTCCAAAGCATGATTACATCCATGGCTTTTCATACTTTGGATCATTTAGTTCTTTCTTGAAGATGATATTAGTCAAGATCCCCACAGAAAAGAAAGATATGATTCCTTGAGCTGGGTGGCTGAGGACATTTGAATCAATAGAGTATCTATTTTCCAAGTTGTGAAAACAAGTCTTGAAGAGGTAAGAGAGGAGAGGCATGGCCACTTCTAAGACAAAAGGGAAAAGAATGGAAATGAGACCAAAGGCAAAGAAGAAGTTGTAGAGAGAAATTTTACAAATGTAACTGTACCCTCTCATACAGATTGCAGCCAAAATCAGTGAATGAAAGAAGCAGGAATACTCCGGCCTCACTCTACTCATCTTTGTGATCTCCTGCCAGTTTCCAAATAAGAAGCACAAGAGCAAGGGATCCATCTCGAGTTCATATGGGTCAACATTTTGGGGACAAAGAAGGCAGAGAAAAGTAGGAATAGATCAAGAGGGACAAGTAAATACAGGATAATGCAGCACAGAGCCGATGAACCAGTAAATTTCCCTTTGACCTACACCAGTCCCAGTTGGGTTTCTATCATTTACAAACTAGAACAGTCCTGACTAATTCTCCATTCTAGTTTTTAATCATGCGTCTTCTTTGTCCACTTCAATTACCTCTCGCTCAGGATTTGTGCATAAAGGGTAGTGATGAAAGATATGAGATTAGCAGCTGATATTTTAGCCAGTCAATTAATCCATGAGACCCAGTCTACTCCTTCCAGAAAACAGGCACTAAAGATAACATGACTTAAAACACTCTCTCTAATCTAGTGAGACACCTGCTCATTTCTGTTCTCTCACTCAATCCTGACAGCAATTAAATTTCTCCAAACTAGTATTCCCACTCGACAGGACTGCCTATCTAAATCACAAATGCTTTATTTGACTCCATGGCAGCACATCAACCCACTGCCCCGGCATATCAATTTCTAGTGGAAGTCAATTTCACTCTCTCCACTCTGAGGCTTGCATATGGTTGTCAGAGAGATTTGCATTCAGTCCTTTCCACTCTCATCACATTCTTGCAGCCAGGCAGAGTGAGAAGGGGAAATCACTTAATATAATATTGGCTGGGCTAAAGGGAATATTTAGCTCAAAACTTTCCAGTTCTTGAATGCATAATTCAACCAAGGCAATTGGAAAGTGAGAATACAATCTATTGCAAAAGGAACCATTCTCTATCCCTTCCTGCTGGTTGATTCCCCTCCTTTTTACATTCTTTACTATGGTTTTTGCTTTGTCTGCTCAAGAAAACTAAGAATGAAGGAGTACATAGAGGAAAACTGAATCTCCTCAAAGACAACTGGGTGCTGGCAGGCTTGGGAGCAATATCGCCATGCCATTAAGCATATCCAGGACCTGCCTCTGTCATTTTCAAAATAGAGATGATGCTAACATCTGTTCTCAGAACAAGACAGAATGAGTACGATATGCAGCCCAGCTTTCCATATTGAGACCATGCTGCTCATGGAAAAAGAAAAAAAACCATAAGAAAGAAGAGATTGGTTTTCCTTTCTTCCTCCACCCTCTCTCCTCCCTCCTTCCCTTCCTTATCTCCTTCCTTCTTGCCTCTTTCTTCCTGCCTGCCTGTCTCCTCCCTCCTTCTTCCCTTCCTCCCTTCCTTCCTTCTAGTCTCCCTGCCTGCCTATCTTTCTCTTTCTTCTTCCTGTACTACTTATATATAAACAACTGTTACATGCTTCAAATAACACGCATCACTACACCTTTACAATACCAGAACAAAGTCAGTAACCTTTATTTTGAAGCAGTTTACATGCATCTAGTCAAAACCAAATCAGAGCCACGCAAAACAGGGCTGTGCAGATTGCAGAATTCCAGGATGTCATGTGTGTTATTCTGAAACATTTACTGAGAGACCAAAAAATGAGGTGACCTTATAAAGTGATGAGCATACACTACCTATTGGACACTATGCTAGGCACACTACATTTAATTCCTGCAATGGCACTATGAGTTAGCCACTGTCATTACTGCATTCCATTGGGAGGGAAAATGAGGTATGGAAAATTGAATGATTTACTCTGCAACACTTCTAGTAGAAAATGAAGGAGCTCCGGTCTTCTGGCGGGGCTGCGGCGCTGCGGCTGCTGGGAGATCTGGCCTGGAGCAGAGGCAGTTGCCAGTTCCCGCGGGGAGTTTAGGCCCTTTGGCATCATTTTACAGCTTCCCTGGCAGAGAGAGACCATCTTCGGCTGACTGAGTCCCCAGAGCTGAGCTCAGGTCTTCCAGTGGGGCCAAAGTGCTGCAGCTGCTGGTGAGATCTGGCCTGGAGCAGAGGCAGTGTTGGCTCCAGCAGGGACTTTGGGCCCTTTGGCATCATTTTGTAGCTTCCCTGGCAGAGAGTGACCACCTGCCACTGACTGAGCCCCAGCGAGGAGCTCAGGCGTGCCTGGGATCTCAAGCCCAGTGTCTCCATCACTGAGCACAGTTCTGTGCCCCCACCCCAACTTGGTCTAGTGCCCAGGTCCACACCCTGGTCCGGGGTCTAGCACCTTGCTGTCTCTGATTGTCTATCAATACCAGGTTGCCTCTGCCCAGAAGCATTGATCATTCCAACCTGAAGGTAGTGGGACAGCACCCTTCTTGGGTCACTGCTTGATCAAGCACCTCTCAAACATCGGGTGAGTTACTGGAAATCTGCAGGGACACTTTAAGTCTTTACAAGGAAATTGCAAACCCTCGGATTTGCACTAATAGTGGGGAAGATACACAAGCAACATGAGAAAACACGGGAAGAAAGTGTCCCAAACAAACCTAGATGATATATCAAGAGAACCCAAAGACAGCATGGTAGAAGGAATGACAGAAAGGGAGTTCAGAATGTTCATCATTAAAATGATCTGAGAAGAGAATGATGTGACGAGAGAGCAGATTCAGGCTATGAATAATCAGCTAATAGAGCAATTGCAGGAAGCAAAAATCATTTCAATAAAGAGATAGAAGTTCTGAGAAAAAACAAACAGAAATCCTTGAAGGAAACAAGGAAATGAAGGAAACAATAAACCAAGTGAAAAGCTCAATAGAAAGCATAATTAACAGAACAGATCACTTGGAAGACAGAACCTCAGACAATGAAGACGAAATATTTAATCTTGAAAATAAAGTCGAACAAACAGAGAAGATGTTTAGGAATCATGAACAAAACCTCCAGGAAATATGGGGCATCATGAAAAGACCAAATTTAAGAGATATTGGGATTGAGGAAGGCACAGAGATACAAAACAAGGGTATGAACAATCTGTTCAATGAAATAATATCAGAAAATTTCCCAAATGTGATGAATGAGATGGAAAATCAATTACAAGAGGCTTACAGGACACAAAATGCACAGAATTACAACATATCCACACCAAGGCACATTATAATGAAAATACTTAACATACAAAACAAAGATAGAATTTTAAAAGCTGTGAGAGAAAAGCAGCAGATTACCTACAGGGGGAAACCAATACGGATATCAGCATATTTCTCAGCCCAGACCCTAAAAGCAAGAAGGGCCTGGAACAACATATTTCAAGCTCTGAAAGAAAACAGATGCCAACCAAGAATCTTATACCCAGCAAAACTTACCTTCAGATTTGATGACGAAATAAAATCCTTCCATGAAAAACAAAAGCTTAAAGAATTCACAAAGAGAAAGCCTGCCCTACAGAACATTCTCAACAATATATCCGAAGAGGAAGAAATGCAAAACAACAATCTCAATAAACATGGGGAGGAATTACGCTAAAGAAAGAGTCAATCAAAGGACAAACAAACTTAAGCTAAAAACCCCCAAAAAACTAAAATGGCAGGAAATACAAGTCATATCTCAGTAATAACCCTGAATGTAAATGGCCTAAACTCATCAATCAAAAGACATAGACTGGCAGATTGGATTAAAAAGAAAGACCCAACAATATGCTGCCTTCAGGAGACTCATCTCATGGAAAAACATGCCCACAGACTAAAGGTGAAAGGTTGGGAAAAAGCATACCATGCACACAGACAGAGTAAAAAAGCAGGAGTTTCCATCCTCATTTCAGATAAAGCAGACTTCAAGCCAAAGTTAGTCAGAAGGGATAAAGAAGGACATTTCATATGCTTAAAGGAAGCAAAAATCAGCAAGACATAACAATCATAAATATTTATGCACCAAACAATGGTGCATCCACGTACGTCAATCAGATCCTTCTCAATTTCAGGAATCAAATAGACCAAAACACAA
>JAJEJO010002634.1:74728-118007 GCA_020662805.1 Glaucomys volans
AACCATAGGACTCAATGACACAATCGCTAATTTAGACTTAACAGACATATTTAGAATATTCCATCCATCACAAAGTGAATACACTTTCTTCTCAGCAGCTCATGGCTCCTTCTCTAAAATAGACCACATGTTATGCCACAAAGCTACTCTTAGCAAATACAAGAACATAGAGATTCTACCTTGTATACTATCAGATCACAATAGAATGAAATTAGATATCAAAGATAAAGTTAAAAACAGAAACTACGCCAAGACCTGGAGATTAAATAATATGCTATTGAATGATATATGGATAACAGAAGACAGTAGGGGGGAAATTAAAAGATTCTTAAAGCTCAACGAGAACAAAGATACAACATATAAAAATTTCTGGGATACTATGAAAGCAGTGCAAGAGGAAAATTCATTGCATGGAGTGCATTTAATAAAAGAATGAAAAGTCAACAAACAATGACATCACATGACAGCTCAAAGCCATAGAAAAAGAGGAACAGATTATCACCAAAAGTGGTAGAAGACAGGAAATAATCAAAATCAGAGCTGAAATCAATGAAATTGAAACAAAAGAAACAATTCAAAAAATTGACGAAACAAAAAGTTGGTTCTTTGAAAAAATAAAATTGATAAACCCTTAGCTTTGCTAACGAAAAGAAGGAGAGAGAAACTCCAAATTACTAAAATTAGTGATGGAAATGGAAATATTACAAAAGACACAATTGAAATACAAAACATAATAAGAAGTTACTTTGAAAATATATACTCCAACAGAATAGAAAACCTCGAAGAAATCAACAGGTTCTCAGAGACATATGAGCCACCCAAACTGAATCTGGAGGACATAAACAACTTAAATAGATCAATTTCAAGCAATGAAATAGAAGAAGTCATCAAAAGCCTCCCAACAAAGAAAAGTCGAGGAGCGAATGGATTCACAGCCAAGTTCTACAAGACCTTCAAAGAAGAGCGCATTCCAATACTCCTCAAAGTATTTCATGAAATACAGGAGGAGGGAATCCTTCCAAACTCATTCTATGAAGCTAATATCACCCTGATACCAAAACCAGAGAAGGACACATCGAAGAAAGAAAATTTCAGACCAATATCCCTAATGAACATAGATGCAAAAATTCTTAACAAAATTTTAGTGAATTGCATACAAAAGCATATTAAAAAGATAGGGCACCATGATCAAGTGGGTTTCATCCCGGGGATGCAAGGTTGGTTCAACATCTGGAAATCAATCAATGTAATTCACCACATCAATAGACTTAAAGTCAAGAACCACATGATTATTTCAATAGATACAGAGAAAGCATTTGATAAAATACAGCATGCCTTCATTCTAAAAACACTCGAAAAAATAGGGATAGTGGGGACATTCCTTAATATTGTAACAGCTATCTATGTTAAGCCCACAGCTAACATCATTCTAAATGGAGAAAAATTGAACGCATTCCCCCTGAGAACTGGAACAAGGCAGGGATGCCCTCTTTTGCCACTACTATTCAACATTGTTCTTGAAACTCTAGCCAGAACAATTAGACCAAAGAAATTAAACAAATACGAATAGGAAAAGAAGAGCTCAAACTATCCCTATTTGCAGATGACATGATTCTCTACTTAGAAGACCCTAAGAATTCCACCAGAAAACTTCTGGAACTCATAAATGAACTCAGTAAAGTAGCAGGATATAAAATTAATGCTCATAAATCTAATGCATTTTTATTCGTAAGTGATGTATCCTCTGAGAGAGAAATTAGGGAAACTACCCCATTCACAATAACCTCAAAAAAAAAAATCTTGAGAATCAATCTAACAAAAGAAGTGAAAGACCTCTACAATGAGAACTACAGAACACTAAAGAAAGAAGTTAAAGAGAATCTGAGAAGATGGAAAGATCTCCCATGTTCTTGGATAGACAGAATTAATATTGTCAAAATGGCCATACTTCCCAAAGCGCTGTACAAATTCAATGCAATTCCAATTAAAATCCCAATGATGGACCTCATAGAAATAGAGCAAGCAATCATGAAATTCATTTGGAGGAATAAGAGACCCAGAATTGCTAATGCAATCCTTAGCAAGAAGAGCGAAGTAGGGGGTATCACAATACCAGGCCTTCAACTACACTACAGAGTAATAGTAACAAAAACAGCATGGTATTGGCACCAAAATAGACAGGTAGATCAATGGTACAGAGTAGAGGACAGAGAGACAAACCCACATTAATACAGGTATCTCATACTTGACAAAGGAGCCAAAAACATACAATGGGAAAAGAGAGCCTCTTCAACAAATGGTGCTGGGAAAATTGGAAATCCATATGCAGCAAAATGAAACTAAACCCATATCTCTCACCCTGTACAAAATTCAACTCAAAATGGATAAAGGACCTAGATATTAGACCAGAGACCCTGCACTTAATAGAAGAGAAAATAGGTCCAAATCTTCATCAGGTTGGCCTAAGACCAGATTTCCTTAACATGACTCCCAAAGCGCAAGAAATAAAAGCTGGAATCAATGATTGGGATAGAGTCAAACTAAAAAGCTTCTTCTCAGCAAAGGAAACAATCAGCAATGTGAAGAGAGAACCTTCAGAGTGGGAGAAAATCTTTGCCACATACACTTCAGATATAGCACTAATCTCCAGAATCTACAGTGCTCAAAAATCTTTACACCAAGAATACTAATAACCCAATCAATAAATGGGCCAAGGAAATGAACAGACACTTTACAGAGGAATATCTACAAGCAATCAACAGATTTATGAAAAAATGTTCAACATCCCTCGTTATAAGAGAAATGCAAATCAAAACCACCTTAAGATTTCATCTTACCCCAAATAGAATGCCTTTTATTAAGAATGCAGTCAGCAACAGGTGTTGGCAAGGATGTGGGGAAAAGGGTACACTCATACATTGCTGGTGGGAGTGCAAGTTGGTGTAGGCACTCTGGAAAGCAGTATGGAGGTTCCTTAGAAAACTTGGAATGGATCCACCATTTGACCCAGCTATCCCACTCCTTGGCCTATACCCAAAGGACTTAAAATCAGATTCCTACAATGATGGAGCCACATCAATATTCATAGCTGCTCAATTTACAATAGGTAGATTGTGGAACCAACCTAGATGTCCTTCAATAGATGAATGGATAAAGAAACTGTGGTATATATACACCATGGAATATTACTCAGCCATAAAGAAGAATAAAATTATGGCATTTGTAGGTAAATGGATGATGTTGGAGACTATTATGCTAAGTGAGATTAGCCAATCCCCAAAATCCAAAGGCCTAATGGTCTCTCTGATAAGTGAATGATAATGCACAATGTGGGGTGGAAGGGTGGCAAGAATGGAGGAAGGATAGATAGCATAGAGGGACGGGAGGCATGGGGTTGAGGTTGGGGGGTAAGAATAATAACAGTATGTGTGACAGACATCATTGCCCTGTGTACATGTATGAATGCACAGATGGAGTGACTCTACTTTGTGTACAACCAGAAAAACAGTTGCTGTACTCCATTTGTGTTCAATGAATCAAAAAATTAATTAAAAAGAAAAAAGAAAATGGAGCAGACTAAGTGTAGAATATGTGCAAAACCTTTTGAGAAATATTATTCACTGTTTTTTTCATATGAATAAGCTTACTAGGCACTATGATACATTAATTGTCATGTTCTATTAAAAGTGCAATTATGATAATTATGCATTTACAAGGCACATAATCGTGGTGGTATCTTTTGTTTTTTGTTTTTTTTCACTAGTAGAGGGTGTTTTTCATAGAGCTACATTCCCTGCCCTTTTTATATTTTTTATTTTCGTATATTATTTTGAGACAAGGTCTCTCTAAGTTTCCCTAGAACTTGTCAAAGTTTCCTTCATACTTGTCATGCCTCAGCCTTATGAGATGCTGTGATTACAAGCATGCTCCACCATGCCTAAATTCATTTAAAAATATCATGTAGAAGAATTATCTCCCTAATTAACATGTCACCTCAACTATTTCACATTTTTGTGATGACAATATTGCAAATTTATTCTTTTAGCAATTTTGAAATATACACTATTCAGTTATTATCTATATTAACACTATAACAGTTAATGTATAATAAAATAAATACATAAAAAGTAAAAGACAATGACAATACTGCTTTCAAAATAATAAGCAACACATGATATTTCATAAAATCAAAGTTATGGAAAGAGATTTGGTTCATAGTTATTCCATAATATATTCCACAAAGTATCTTAAATTTAATACTAATATATTTCTAAACTTATATGGACTTGAAGGGATTTCACATTTATCTGTATGTGGAACCCACAGTCCTAAGAGGTGAATGCAATGTCCTAGATGTATACACAAGATAATATTTCCTGTGAAATTCTGACTCGACTACAATCACAGCTGAGTATACTCTCAAGCCTAGTTCAGTTGGTGAGTCATTATTTTCACATTTAGGCATAAATGACCAGAAATGCATTGATTGAATTATATATTCAAGAACATAAAGCCAAGATCAAGAGTTACAATTCATACCCAAGTCTGCTTGACTCCATGTCTGTCTGACTTTTGATAAAGGCTCCATTTTATATACATATATATATATATTAAAAAATATATACACACACACACACACACACACACACCGAGAGTGAGAGAGAGAGAGGGAGAGACTGACTATCTGGAAATTTCTTTAATATCACAATGACATCATTTATTCCTCAAAAGTATGGTTGCTTTTGCAAAGTCTATTGAGTAAATCCAGGTTAGTTTAGATCATTGCCAGAACACATTGACTTCACAATTTTCTCCCTGGATCATGGTAAAACATATGTGCACACACAAAAAAAACACCCAAAATAAACTAATGACTAATGATTTGTTATGGGACACAACTTAAGAACAGACCGATCACCACTGAGAAGTCCAAATTTGAAAGTATTTATTAAGGTGCCCGGCTGACTGTCTCACACAATGCCCCAAAAATGGCTATTGGGAGAACAGCCCCCACCACAGGGCATTATACCAAAAATCACATCAATCCTAAGTGTCTGTTGCTATGATTCGAAATTACAAACTTACATTATGAAATCCTCAGCAAAGGGGGACATGGGTCAACATGACACTTACCTAGGTACAGACTAAAGAATGGTTACTAATGGTTACTAACATAGGAATTCAAAGAGGAACAATTTTTCATCATATAAGAATCACCATTTTGCATTGTTAAATATGTCATGCTAAGTGACTGATGATGGGTACGGAGGTGGGGCCTTCCCATGAGAGAAGCATTTCCTACGTAACATGGAGTCTTAGAGCAAAATGGAGTCTGTTTAGTCATTTCCCATATAACCTGGCTTGTAACATTTCCATGGAGCCAAATCTGTGAAGCCGTCAGATTCTCCCATCATTTTAAATGTCTGGGTAATATATAGATGAATTTCATCAGATGAAGAAACTTAGATATGAAGTTACTTTCAAAACATTTCAGCATGAAATTTTATTTCAGAAAGATACTATAAAGTGCTACAAGAACAAAAAGATGAGGCAAACTAGATAAAACCTGAAAAATTAGAGAAGACTATGCAGGAAAGTAATGTTTAACTCTCAGCTCACTCAGGAATCAAATAATACCCAAGAAAAATGATCTCACTTGGTGTCTGCTTTGCCCCTGATTTCTGAGTAGTTAGCAAATGTGCCTATCTCAAAATCAGTGCTCAATAAACACTTTTGAAATGTCAGGTAAAAGGTGCGTATATTCATTACTTTTGTCTGAATGCACTATATATATTTGTATGTCTGGTCTTCCCCCTTGCATTGACTGAAAAAATGAAACGCAACGACAAGAACCTTAAGTTTTCTGAGAACTCTGTATGTGCACATGCAAAGAGGTAAGGAGAGAAGCAGGAACTTCCTTAGATTACTTGTTCATCTACAAGCAGTGGTGAAAGTCCACTGTATGCTAGGAACCAGTAAACACCAGGTTAAATACGTTGTGATGTTCTGACTCCTGATATTTGAATAGATGCCAGACCTCTTGTGTGGAACCACACCCCTCCCCCATCTTCATGGTTTTCCAAGGATATAATATCAGCACTTTGGATAAGACAGATTTTGGTGTGTAGAGCAGTTCGATGCATTTAGCAACTCTGCCTATCAAATGTCAATAGCATTTCCCACTCATGGGGTCAACTGAAAATGCATCAAATGTCAATAGCATTTCCCACTCATGAGGTCAACTAAAAATGCATCCCTAATGAATTTTAAAATGCCCCCTTAGGAAAGCTGATCTACCTCTGGTAGAGAATCGCATTGGGCAAAAATAAAAACTCTACCTTTGCGTAATCTGAAAATTTCAGAAGCAGTTACACAAGAAAAGCAGGGAGAGTGGAGGAAGGTTTATCAATGAACATTGCTGCCACTCCACTACAAATCAGTGCATGACAAAGGCAAGAGACAGCAGAGTTGGACTTCGGAAAAACTCATGCTATTCAGGTCATCGGAAGCTTAGGTTTGGAAGGCAGCAGAGGTCAGGGGAATGGGAAATGTAAGAAGAAATTTGCAATCAGAATTTGACAAGACTAGGTACATATATGCACATATGAATACACATATATTTCACATATACATATATTTCATTTTATATTATAATGACAAGTACTGTTCATATACAAAATAAGAATAGCTATTATGCATTTGGAGGAAAGAACAATAGAAATCACATATTTTGCTCTGAAGTTCATAATTTCTCTATAAATATAAATCTTACAGGGTCTGTGATATAGTCTTTTCTTGTTCCCAGAACTTACATGGAAAAGGGCTATGGTAGGTATTAATACAATACACTGAATTGAGTTATTTAGTACATCTCATTAGGGATAGTTAGGATACTGTAAATTCAGAATATTTGTCCGTCAACCACAGCTAGTGGTTTAGCTGAGGCTGGGTCAGTGATGGTTCTTGCATCTGTCCACTTCGTCCATCCTATAGATGCTCTGAGTTCATCCACTGAGTAAATACCACTTTATTTACTCAGTAAAATTCAGAATAAGCATCAAATCCAAGGACAGTTGAAAAGAAAGCATGAATCTACCTACCTTTTTTGTTAAAAGTATTTCCCTTTGAAATAGAGAAATGTTTTCTCTGTTCATTAATACTATTTTTTTTAATTAGACCTTTTAGCTAAAATAAGTATGAAATGTGCTGGTGTTTTAAATGATCTGGATCATGGTTTATGGAGAAGCAGACTGAAAAGACTGTCAGCCATCCGGTAAGATGGGAAATACAACAAAAACAATGATGTTAGTTATATAAAATTTAATTTTTTTCCTGTTTCATGAATGCCAAAATTAGCAGGTAGAGGGGAAAGGTCATATATTTATGTTTATTCAAGGTATTATTTGTAGAAGAATGAGTGTGTACTCAGAGGAAAGCTATGGAAACTATTTATGTTTGGCAGAGGCAATTAAATGTGTAGGCATATAGTAGAGTATGAATTTCTAGAAAGACTTTTTGATTAAATGGTTATTTCTAAATGTTCATTTTTATAAAGGAATAAATTGAAAAAATATGTCTGTATTTTAATTTATGGATCTTAACACTGTTTTCCTTCTTTCTTTTTTCTTTGAAAAAGGGCCAGGGGAACTTAACCTCTGAGCCACTTTTTCAGTCCTTTTTCTTTACTTATTTATTGTAAATTTTGAAACAGGGTCTCACTAAGTTGCTTAGGGCCTCTCTGAGTTGCTGAGGCTGGTTTGGAAGTTTCAATCCTTCTGCCTCAGCCTCCTGAGCCTCTGGGTTTACAGGCGTGTGCCACCACACCTGGACTTCTTCATTTTTTATTAGCTGTTTTAATCATAAATTGAAGATCCTAACTCAGTTCAGATTTTGTCTAATCCACAGGCCCCACATTATACCCTCTGGCAAGTGTGCAAACACACATTTGCTCTTTCGAGCCATTATGTTCCTTTCCTCCTTATTTGGCAATATTTTCATTGTGAAACTTGTTTCCTCACCTTATACCAGAAGTATTGACAATAGACATTGTCATATGAATTAGCATTTAAAAATATGGGCTGATCACTTACTATGAAGACTTAAAGGAAAGCAATGTTGCTGGCTTTTTAAACTTTTTATGAATTCCAATGAGTTATGATTCTCATAAAATAAAATTTTTAAGGATTTTCAGTTTCCTTTTATTTCAATTAATTTTTCTATAGCAAAATTATTGATTTAATAATGATGGCTCCAAAGGAAAAAACGGGACATTTAATTCTGTATTTAGCTCTATCATAATCAACCTTAAATATTTCATTAATAAAATCAATTAAGTAAGGCTTATATTGAATAAGTAAAGACATACATGCAAAAAGTTGACAATTTACTCAGATGAGCTTCATGTTCATTTTTTTTCCTTCACAATAACTGGTATATGTAACCTGTTAGAATAAGCAATGGAGTTTCATAGTCATCACACTAAATTCAATAATTCATTTCATACACACCCTCTCCCATCTGTTCCCAAATAGATCTTGGATAATCAAATTAGATTAAATTTTAACTAGAAGCAGATCAGTTGGGAGCTCTTTATTGTTACAAATATGAATAGATGCATCTTCGAAATGTGTAGCAAATAGATATTTTTAAAACCCTCAAAATTCTGATTTCCAAAGTACCAAAGATCTGCTTGGCAGATCTGTCACAGCTTTGGGAAGGTTGTCTGGATCTCATTTCACCCTCTGTAGATAGAGGCAAGTATTATGGAGCTCTTAATGATCAAAACAAAGCATCCTCGATCTTCACTTAAATTCATGTGAAAAAATACTGATGTTCATCCAAAACAACACTTCCATAGGAGCAGTACAAACCATGGTCCCTGGCAGTTATCATCAGCAATATCTTGGGGCTGTGCAACCTCTTATCAAATCACTCTAAAGAAATGTAAGAGGGTATGAAAGAATGATATGCAATTAATAAACATAGCTCTACTAATGATATTTGTCTTTTTATAAATTTAGATTTTAAAGCTTATTTTTAATTTTTAATCTTTTCACTTTTTCTGTAGACAACTTTTAGATTTATTAGTCAAGAAAAAGATCTGAATATTTTTAATGTCTGGCATTCATCATGGTTCCTGTCTAGTTCAGTTTCTTTAGCTGCCTAATTCACTCGAGGGAGCAGTCTGTACAGCTAATCAATCATTCATCTATCTATGCATTTCCTGGGTGGCTGTCATCTAAGTAACTGAAAAATCAGAGAGAATACGTCTGGAAAACAAAACAGTGCGATAAATTCTTCACTTCTTTTTGGAGCTCTAGCAATTCTTAAAGAGGACGACCTTCCCAAATGTTGAAATAAGCCATGTTCAAAAATATGGCTGGATATGTATAGAAAAAAATAAAATACATTTGCCCAAGTATATATGAACAACTAATTTGTCACGATGCTTATCATTGTTTTTGACAATATAGGGGACATTTAATGCCAGAGGTTTTGTTTGGGTGAGGTTGTTCTTTGTGTTTTGTTTAGTTTTCTTGCTTTCAGGGAAAACAAATTCTTTGCTATAGTTATTTTCATCTGAGACACTTTATTTTTCTTTCTTTTTATAAAAAGACAAGCAAAGGATTTAATGTTGGGGAAGGCACACAAGTGAAATGGCATACTTACAATGCTCTTATGATTTGTTATAAAAGAATTATCTCATTATGTAGAAACAATACATTTAAAAGAGAGATGTACAATAAACAATGATCAGTTGCCTCTCTGATAGATTATGATGGTGCAATTTTTTGTTTGTTTGTTAAAAATAACCTGATAAGCAACAAAAGTCATAACCCTAAAAATGTTGATATATCAGACAATGATTTTAATTTATTGTCCTTCCTTGATTGTTTTGCTAATTAGGTGGGTAATTTAAAGCAACTCTTACAATGATCTCATTTTCCAATGAAGTAGTCAAATTGTATGATATTTAGTGTTCTTCAAATCATTGCAACTTTAAGATTTTATAAATCCTATGCAGGAAAACAAAATGCTTTTACATAGGAACATTGATGTGGGTAGGAAGTGAATCCACATTAGAGTTTTCATGATTATTAATATGCTTATTTGTATTTGTTTTAAGAGGTAAATTTTGATGATCTAAAATGAATGATTTTGTATAGATAAATAAGAAGCAAGAAAATTTTCATGAAAGGAGAAACTTAGAATTATTATTTTTTCTGTCTTTTATATTTAGTTATATGTGACAGTATTTTTCCACATTTTTATGTACACAAATGGAGTACAACTTTTCATTTCTATGATTGTAAACAATGTAGATTCACATGATTCATGTAATCTTATATATACATAGGGTAATGCTGTTTGTCTCGGTCTACTATCTTTCCTTCCCCCACCCCTCCTGTCCCATTTGACCCAGCTATCCCACTCCTCAGTTCATACCCAAAGGATTTAAAATCACATATTACAGTCAGGCAGCCACATCAATGTTCATAGCTGCTCAATTCACAATAGCTCGATTGTGGAACCAACCTAGATACCCTTCAATAGATGAATGGATAAATAAACTGTGGTATATATATATACATCATGGAATATTACTCAGCCATAAAGAAGAATAAAATTATGGCATTTGCTGGTAAATGGTTGGAGTTGGAGAATATCATGCTAAGTGAAATAAGCCAATCCCCAAAAAACAAAAGCCAAATGTTTTCTCTGATAAGTGGATGATGATACATAATGGTGGGGGGTGGGTGCCGGGGGGACAAGAGGAGAAAGGAGGAAATTTGGATGGTGTAGAATTGTTTTTAATCTGGGTCCACACCAGAGTGGGCATCTCTAGGGTGAATCTCTATATGCTCTTGCCCTGTGTTCCCAGAAGGTAGTGGGATCTGAAAGGTGTAGAGAAAGCACAATGAAACAAAAGAGAGTTTTCACAATTTATCAGTAACTTAGGAGCAGAGCTAATAAGAAAAATGTCATATCCTGGCATATCTGTTGCACTATAATATCTAGAGAGATTTGAGAGAAAAATTCTCAAAACATATTTGGAAAGCCAATCTCATAATTAATAAAAGGATTTGAGTATAGGTGTAAGTTATTATTTCTGTGTTTATGAATTTCCCTCTAGGTAAGTAGATTCATAACTACTGACTTATTTTACAGTAATTTTCAAAATATTTAAATTTTTTAAAAAGCATTCTGAAAACAAGGTTAGATTAAGATGTTAAAAAATACAATGTTAATAACAGTATTTTCGGCTAAAAGAAACCTCAGATTCTCACCTATTTCAAGTTTTTGAAACATTCTTTCACATGCAGACGGTCGCAGGTTCCCAGGTGACAATCCTGTGTGTAGTACACAGGGTGTTTTCAATACTGAAGATGGATAGAAAATATCTGCATGGTCTAGAGAGGGTTCAAAGAGAAAGATGGAGCAACCCAATGCTCTGCCTCAGCTAGAGTTATCCAGATGTGAACCTTGAAAACAAAATCCTGTGCAAGTGACTCATTGAGAAAGTTTTCATAGGAGAAATGCTGAGGGGAATGGAAAAACAGCACAGGGAAGGGAAAGAAGTCACTTTAGAGTGTACATCGGTTGACATGGCATATGGTAGCTTCAGCCATGTTATGAATTGAATACTTATGGCTTCCTAAAATTCATACGTTGAAATCCTACTTCCCAATGTGATATTGGGAGGTGCAGCCCCAAGGAGGTGATTAAGTCATGAGGATGCTTCCTCGTTAATGGGATCAGTGCTGTTACAGAGGAGACCCCAAAAGCTCCCCCCACATCTCTAACATGTGAGGACAAAGTGAGAAGACTATTATGTGTTAACCAGGAATTGAGCCCTCATCAGACACCAAGTGTACTAGTACTTGGATCTTGGATTCTCCACCCTCAAGAATTATAAGAAATAAATAAAATGTACAACTCACCCAATCTATTTTATTTTGTATGGCAACTCCTAAAGACAGGAACGGCCTCTTCCCATAAAGAAGCTCTATCAGATACTGCCTGACACAAGGCATGATTGCTTGGTTTTATTTGTTTTTGTTTTTTCATGCTACTGAGTAGTCAGTACTGGATTAATTAAAGATGCTCCATGGGGACATATTCTATTACTTCCAGCTCTCTGCACACATTTGATGGAAAAGCCTCTGGAGCCCGATGTCTTCTTCCAAAGAAGAGTCACAGGCGAGAGTTGTATTAGGGTTCTCCAGAAATAGTACCAACAGGGTATAGACATTTCTCAAGAATAAGATTCATCTTAAAGAGTTTATTCACATGATTATGGAAGCAAAAAATTACCACAACCTGCCTTCTGCAAGTCAGTGAACCAGGAAAGACAATGATGTAAATTACAGTCTGAGTTTAAAAGTTGTAAATCAAGCTGGGCATAGTGGTTCACACCCATATTCCCAGAGACTCATGAGAATGCGGCAGGAGAATCACAAGTTCAAAGCAAACCTGGACAACTTAGTGAGACCCTGTCTCAAAATGAAAAAAAATGAAAAGGAATAGAGGTGCAACTCAGTGGCAGAGTATCCCTGGATTCAATCCCTAGTTTTATAAAATAATGATAATGATAATAATAACACTTGAAAATCAAAATTGCCCATAATATAAGTTCCATTCTGAGGGCAAGAAAAGACCTAAATGACATGAAGGAGGACTGAAAATTGTGTCACTCTTCATTTTGTTGTATTCAGGCCTGCATCAGTTTGGGTAATACCCACCCACTTGGGGAGGGCAATGTGTTTACTCAATTCACCAAATACAAATCTCTTCTAGAAAGACCATCGTGTTCATTCAGAAATAATGGCTAATCAACTATCTGGGCATCCCATGGTAATCAACTATCTGGGCATCCCATGGCCCAAACAAGTAAGTGAACAAGGAGGCATGGATGTGAATCAAGTGTGAAGTGTTTGTGTGTGTGTGTGCGCGTGCGCGCAAAAGCATGTAGATCCAGGTGCCATGAAAGAAATTTGCAAAAGTCTTACAGAGAAGAAATGATTGAAATTTTCCAAATGCTCAGTTGTCAATGTAGCTAAACATGTGGAAAATTTGAGCCCTGCCAAGGCACATCAATTAGCTAAATAATTATAATCATGTTGACATTCATATTATACTTTATGTTTTTATAGTATATTTTAAATTACTAATTGGTCTCTTAACTCAATGCTATGAAAAAAAAATTCACCACACATATGAAGAAGTAGTAAAAGGAAATTTGAATAATTTACACAAGAACTTGAACAGATTTAATAGTGGCGTCCAAACTAATCTTTTCCCATTAAAATCCTTTCTGAAACACCCAGGGCATTTTTGTCTTCTTTTTTTCCATGTTTTGTTCCTGTTTTCTTTTTCTTCTCAGACCTCTAAAAAATAACTTACAATGACTCATTCAGGATTTGGAAATAAAACCTAGTGATACGTATTTGTAGTGCTCAAATTGACTTAAAATAAATTAGATTAAAAGCATATCTTTGGTCCACAAGCATGCAACAGTTTTCAGGTCATACCTGATTTTGAAGTGACCTCTTGAAATGGAGATTTATATCTGAGCTGGTGACAGCATCTTCATCAGGAAAGTGCTGAAGGGGACAGCAGAACTATTTTATAACTCACTATGCATGTTTTGCCTTCAAGACGTCCTCATGGCTTCCGAACAGTTGATTTGCTGCTCTACATAATAATTAAAGTCTTTTAAATGTGTACTGTTCCACCATATGCAAGCACATCTGTGAAGGAGCCTCTTTATGGCTGCCTTCTGTTTATTCTTGACAAGTCTTTTGTTGTGCAGCAGAAAATGAGTCATTACTCTGCCCAGTTGACCTAAGTTGAGTACCCTGCTCTTTATTAGTAGTATGCACAGATAATTAGGGACCATCACTAATTTTTTCACATTCATCGAGTAGGCATGGAAATTGCAGCTATAATATAACACTAAAAATGGAACATGCAAGCATTAGAGTGACATTCTGCCCTATCGTCCCTCTTCTCAGGTTTTGGATTAAATCAAATGCAACTGGGATTGAACATTAAGTGAGATATCAGTGCTGGTGCTTATAAAATTCTCAAATAAAAACCCCTGGACAGTTTCTACTTTGTAGAGAAGTTTATATGAACTTGGTAGTACTTAATGATTTGAGAAATAAACCAGTAATTTCTCAAGATTTTATTGCCATATAGCCAAAGTCCAATATATTATTATTCTAGAAATGGGAAATGTTGAGCTGCTATTTTTAATTAATAATGAGATGCTGATTTTGTTATTCTGAAAGGACAAAAAATGTGACTCGTTATTGTGTCAAGAAAACAAGCTTGAGACATTGAAACCTTTGATTAGGAGGGTTTCTAATGTGTAGGTACACTGCTTCTTTTATCCTAAACCAGCCTTCTGGTTTAATTTGCTTCTGGTTGAAATACATTCTTTTGTAGCATGTTCAGGAAGGGTCTATTTGTGTTAAATTTGCACAGACTTTGTTTTTCAGAGTACACTTTTATTAAACATGCTCTGAAATTAGAATTTAATAAAATGTGAAATTTCAAGTGGACAACTTTCCTGAGCATTTTCAAGGTGTGATTTTATACTCTTTAGTTCTTATTGATGCTAAAGAGCAACCTGATGTCAATCTAATTTTTATATAATTCTCATTTTCTCCCTGGCATTTTTATTTTTTTATTTTTTTTTAATTTAAGAGATTTGTTTTTCTTTTAGAACAGGTTTACATTTACAGAAAAACAGAGTGGAAAGGACAGAAAGAAATCATGCTGCCCTTCTTGAAGCCATGGTTTACCCTAGTTTTAACATTCGTGATAACTGATGAGCAAATTCCTATACAAGTTTGTTAAGTCCATAGTGCAGACCAGTGATCATGTGGTACTGTCAATGTGCTTTACCAATGCATAGTGCCACATAGTCCACGTGACCATTATAGTGTCATACAGAACATTAAAATTATCCCAAAATGATCTGTGCTCCACCTACTCATCCTCTTCTGTTATCTGAACCCCTGGCAACCACTGATCTTACTATTATCTCTATACCTCTTTCCAATTGTCAATTGACTGTTAGCCTAAAGTATTTAGGTTCTTCAGACTGACTTCTTTCATATAGCAGTGTATGTTTAAGATTTCTCCATATTATATCATGGATTTATAGCTCATTTCTTCTTTTTTCTGCCTTTTGTCCTTTGTCAGTAATGTGCTTAATAGATTTATGCATGTCTATTTCTGAGCTCTATATTCAGTGCTGTTTGGTTATTTGTTCATTCTTGCACCAGCATCAGGCTGTTAATTAATATTCTTTTATTTTAGGTATTTAGAGTAAGACCACCAGTGTGAATCTTTTTCCAGAAGATTGGTTGGTTCATCAGAGATTTTTGCCTTTCTATATGAAGTTTAGGATAAGTTTGCAAAATATTTGCAGGTCATTTACAAAATAATTTACTGGGATTTCACTGGGGATCCTGTTGAACCTACAGTTCAAGTAGCGAAGAACGGATCTTTAACAGTACTGCTTTCCTATCAATGAAAATGGAGCATTTCTGCTTGTTTTTAATTATTCAATTTGCTCCATCAGAATATCGTAGTTTTCCTCATAGAGATCTCATACAAATTTTGTTAAATTAGATACCTAAAGAAAACTAAGATTTCTTTTTCTTTTTTTTTTTTTGATGCTATGGAAATGTTTTTAATTTTAAGCTTGAATTGTTCATTGGTGATTTGCAGAAAATTGATTGACTTTTGTGTATTAATCCTGCATATTGTAACTGCACTCTAATTGCTAATTAGTTCCAGATGAATTTTTGTTGATTTTTAGAGAATTTCTCATATCCTGTCACTTGTGAGTATAAAATATTTTATTTCTTCCTTCTCAACTTGTGTAAATTTCATATTCTTTTCTTCTATTATTACATTATGTAAATCTTTCCATGCAACACTGAATAGGTATGATGGGAAACAATATCCTTGCCTCTTTCTGTATTTTCTGAGAAAATAATCTCATTTTTCATCATTTTGTTAGTCATAGTTTTTTGGTAGGTATTCTTCATGAGGTTGAGAAATATTCCCCAAGTGTTCTTAGGTCGTGGAGAATTTATATTAATAATGGATTTTTGAATTTGCATAATATATTTTTCGGCATCCATTCATAAAATCATATTTTTTCCTTTTCAGCCTGTTGTCATGATGGGATATATGAATGCATTTTAAAATGTCACTTTTTTATTATTCTTTTATGTCAATGGAATCAGTAATGACAGCATCTCTTTCAGTTCTGATATTATTAATTTAGATTTCTCTGACTTTCCTTTGTTCAAATGATTAAGAATCTTTCAATTGTATTGATATTTTTAGGTAATCAGCTTTTGTCTGGTTGTTTTTCTTGATTTTCACTGGTCCCCTCTTCATTGACATTAAGTTTTATCATTTTTCTTTTGCTTACTTCAGATGTGTTCTTGTCTTGCTTCTTTTTTTTCATGAAATTTATTTTCCACTAACAGATACATAAAATATATACATGTATATATATATATATTCTTTGGGTAGATTGTGATATTTTGATATGTGTATATATTGTGTAATGTTTAAATCAAGTTAAACATATCTTTATCTTTAAATATTTAGCATTTCATGGACTGGGGTTGTGACTCAGTGGTAAAGCCCTTGCTAAAATTTTGTCAAGGATTTTTACATCTATGTTCATTAGGGATATTGGTCTGAAATTTTCTTTCCTCGATGTGTCCTGCTCTGGTTTTTGTATCAGGGTGATATTAGCTTCATAGAATGAGTTTGGAAGGATTCCCTTCTCTTCTATTTCATGAAATACTTTGAGGAGTATTGAAATGAACTCTTCTTTGAAGGTCTTGTAGAACTCGGCTGTGAATCCATCTAGTCCTGTACTTTTCTTTGCTGGTAGGCTTTTGATGACTTCTTCTATATTTTTGCTTGAAATTGATCTATTTAAGTTGTGCATGTCCTCCAGATTCACTTTGGGTGGCTCATATGCCTATAGGAACCTGTTGATGTCTTCCAGGTTTTCTATTTTGTTGGAGTATAAATTTTCAAAATAATTTCTAATTATGTTTTGTATTCCAATAGTATCTGTTGTAATATTTCCATTTCCATCACGAATTTTAGTAATTTGGATTTTCTTTCTCCTTCTCTTTATTATTGTGGCTAAGGGTTTATCATTTATGTTTATTTTTTCAAAGAACCAACTTTTTGTTTTGTCAATTTTTTGAATTGTTTCTTTTGTTTCAATTTCATTGATTTCAGCTTTGATTTTAATTATTTCCTGTCTTCTACTGCTTTTGGTGATGATCTGCTTCTCTTTTTCTAGGGCTTTGAGCTGTTATGTAAGGTAATTTATTTGTTAACTTTTCATTCTTTTATTGAATGCACTTCATACAATGAATTTTCCTCTTAGCACTGCTTTCATAGTATCCCAGAAATTTTGATATATTGTATCTTTGTTCTTATTGACCTCTAAGAATTTTTTTTATTTCCCCCTAATGTCTTCTGTTATCCATGCATCATTCAATTGCATATTATTTAATCTGCAGGTGTTGGAGTAGTTTCTGTTTTTAACTTTATCGTTGATTTCTAATTTCATTCCATTATGATCTGATAGAATACTAGGTAGTATCTCTATGTTTTTGCATTTGCTAAGAGTAGCTTTGTGGCATAACATATGGTCTATTTTGGAAAAGGATCCATAAGCTGCTGAGAAGGAAGTGCATTTGCTTTTTAATGGATGGAATATTCTATATATGTCTGTTAAGTCTAAATTAGCGATCATGTCATTGAGTTCTATGGTTTCTTTGTTTAATTTTTGCTTGGAAGATCTGTCCAATGGTGAGAGAGGAGTGTTAAAGTCCCCCAGTATTATTGTGTTTTGGTCTATTTGGTTCCTGGAATTGAGAAGGATCTGATTGATGTACATGGATGCACCATTGTTTGGTACATAAATATTTATGATTGTTATGTCTTGGTGATTTATGCTTCCCTTAAGTAGTATGAAATGTCCTTCTTTATCCCTTCTGACTAACTTTGGCTTGCAATTTGCTTTATCTGAAATGAGGATGGAAACTCCTACTTTTTTGCTAAGTCCATGTGTATGGTATGATTTTCCCAACCTTTCATCTTTAGTCCGTGGGCATGTTTTTCTATGAGATGAGTCTCTTGAAGGCAGCATATTGTTGGTCTTTCTTTTTAATCCAATCTGCCAATCTATGTCTTTTGATTGATAAGTTTAGACCATTTACATTCAGGGTTTTTATTGAGATGTGACTTGTATTCCTGGTCATTTTGACTTATTTTTGGATTTTAATCTTACTTGGTTTTTCCTTTAATTGGCTGTTCCTTTAGGGCAATTCCTCCCTTTGCTGACTTACATTGTTGTTTCTCATTTCTTCCTCTTGGAATATTTTGCTGAGGATTTTCTGTAGGGCAGGCTTTCTATTTGTGAATTCTTTTTGCTTGTGTTTATCATGGAAGTATTTTATTTCATCTTCAAATCTGAAGGTAAGTTTTGCTGGGTATAAGATTTTGGTTGTCATCCATTTTCTTTCAGTGCTTGGAATATGTTGTTCAAGGCCTTTCCTGCTTTTAGGGTCTGGGCTGAGAAATCTGCTGTCATTTGTATTGGTTTCCCCTTATATGTTATCTGATGTTTTTCTCTTGCGGCCTTTAAAATTCTATCTTTGTTTTGTATGTTAGGTATTTTCATTATAATGTGCCTGGGTGTGGATCTGTTGTGATTTTGTGCATTTGGTGTCGTATAAGCCTCTTGAATTTGATTTTCCATTTCATTCATTAGATTTGGGAAATTTTCTGATATTATTTCATTGAACAGATTATTAATTCCTTTGGTTTGTATCTCTGTGCCTTCCTCAATCCCAATAACTCTTAAATTTGTTTTTTTATGATGTCCCATATTTCTTGGAGGTTCTGTTCATGATTCCTTACCATCTTCTCTGTCTGGTTGAGGTTCTTTTCAAGATTAAATATTTTGTCTTCATTGTCTGAGGTTCTGTCTTCCAAGTGGTTCAGCCTCTTCATTAAACTTTCTATTGAGTTTTTAATTTGGTTTATTGTAACCTTCATTTCACGGATTTCTGTTTGTTTGTTTGTTTTTCAGAATCTCTATCTCTTCATTGAAATGATCTTTTGCTTCCTGTAGTTGCTCTTTTAGCATTGCCTGCATTTGCTCTCTTGACTCCTCATTCTCTTCTTGGATCATTTTAATTATGTACAACTCCCTTCCTGACAATGCTTCTGTCATGTTGTCATTGGGTTCTTTGGTATAGTATCTGGGTTTGTTTGGGATATTTTCTTCCCATGTTTTCTCATGTTGCTAGTGTATTTCCCCTCTAGTAGTGTGAATCCTAGGTATTGCAGTTTTCCCTTAAAGACTTATAGGGTTCCTGCCTATTTTCAATACCCCCTTGAATTAGCAGCACACCATATAAACAATATATGTCCTTAATCTAAATAGTCCCTATTATGATATTAACAGTGCCGTCTTAATAAACAGAGATGAGTTCAAATTATTATCTACAGCATAACCAGTAAGTTTGCAATAACAACTGCAATTTCTAATTTGGACAGGGAGAATGAGAAGGGGTATAGGACAAAACACTAATGGGATAAGAAGTGAGTCTATTGATGTACTATGTCACATGAATAGTGGAAGTGGAATGAAAAGAAATAGATTGTTAGTGTGAGAAAAAAGAGATTCTCCAAGGAAATGGATATATAAGAGGAAAATGGAGTGATAAGAATATTAATAAAACAAAAAGGTAGGAATATAGCAGGTATATTAGGAATAATCGTAGCATTACAATTATTTTTAAAATGTTCTGTGATAAAAATATACTATACACTTCAAACCTCTTATTTTTCAATGGCCTGATGCTTGAGAGCTGCTTGATCAAGCCGTGACCCAAGAAGGGTGCTGTCCCACTGCCTCCAGGTTGGGAATGATCAATGCCTCTGGGCAGAGGCGGCCTGGTGTTGATAGACGATCAGATGCAGCACGGACCCTAGACACCGGGCCAGGGTGTGGGCCTGGGCACTAGACCAAGTTGGGGAGGGGGCGCAGACCTGTGCTCAGTGATGGAGACACTAGGCTTGATAACCCAGGTAGGCCTGAGCTCTGCGCTGGGGACTCAGGCAGTCGTAGGCAGTTGCTCTCTCCTGGAGATGCTGTAAAATTGCACCAAAAGGCCTAAGAGCCCTGCTGGGGCTGGGGACTCAGGCCACCGCAGGCCTTGAGAAATGTTTTTTAGGTCTATTGTCTGTTTTGTAGTTATGCTGTTTTCATTTATTTATATATTTATTTTTGTAATTGAGTTTTTAGAGTTCTTTGTCTAATTAGAATATTAACCACATATAAGATATTTATCTTAAAATATTTTCTCACATTTCACAGACTGTCTTTTCACTCCTATGATTGCTACTCTTGCTGAGAAGAACCTTTTTGTTTGATAGTCTCATTTGTCAATTTTTGCTATTGTCCCAATATTTTTTCCTTTTCCAAAATCCTGAAGCATTTTTCCTATGGTTCTGCCTAAAGGTTTTATAGTCTCAGGCCTTCATTTAACTCTTTAATCCATTTTGAGTTGATATTGGCAGCTAGTTAGAGATAGGGTCTAGTCTCTAGTCTAGACTGAGTCATTCATTTGAGATTTACTTCCTTTCTAAATTATTTTATCTGAATTCTTCTTTTTCTAAAATTAGTACAGCTATTTCAGACTTATTTTAGTTTGTGTTAACATGATATACATTTCTCCGTTCCTTTAGCATCGACCTTTGTGCCTTTAACTCTTTAAACAAGGTTTCATGTGAAAAAAAGTAAAAGTTAAACTTTGGGTTATATCCTGAGAATCTCTTAATCATTTAATTAAACTTAATTTAAACTTGTCACATTAAGGTGATTCTTAATAAAGTTTAACTAATGTACATCATCCTTGTAATTGGTTTCCACTCTTTCTCCTCTTTTGCATATTTCACTTTTCTTCTTCATTGTTAGTTTTACCTGAGCATTTTATATCAATGAATTTTCTCTCCTCTCCTAATGTATAATTTTTTCTCCTTTTAGAATTTATTTACTGGCTGGCCTAGATTTTGCAATGTACAATTTTTGTAGCTAATCTGAATTCACTTTCAAATAGCACTTTAGTGATTCATAAGCAATGTAGATACCTCATGAAAGTTTCTTCCTACCATCACTTATAGCACTACTGCATTACTATTCTCATTTGCTGATACATAAACTGTAATTTTAAAGCTAGAATTATTTAACTAAACTATAAACAAACTTTATATTTAGATAAATTAAAAATAGGAATATTTTATTTTACTTTAATTCACTCGTTACTGTTTTTCCTTAATTTTTGCATGCCCAACGTTTCTAACCTTACTGTTGTTCTGTTCTATAAAGAATTTCTTTTAACATTTCTTACAGGGCAGATCTACTGGTAAAACTTTGCTGCAATTGATTTTTTTAAATTAGTTTTTGTCTGGAAATGTTTTTCTTTTAATGCATAATTTGATGGATACAAAGTTTTGGATAAGTGGAATTTTTTTCTTTCAGCATGTTACATATTTTATTCCTTTCTACTATTGGTTGCCTAGGTTTTTAAGGAAAATTTTAGTGTAGTTCTTGTTTTGCTGTTTAGGTCAGGTGCTTTTTTATTCTTTGTTCTGTGTATATTATTGTTTTAATTGTTGCTGTTATCTTTCAGATTATGTTTGGCTTTGACTTTGTGCAGTCTGAATATGAAATGTCTAGGTATAGTTTTGTTTTGTTCTTTATTTATTTTGCATGGGTGTTCTCTCAACTTCCTGGATGTGGTTTGGTGCATATCATGAATTCAGAATATCTTTGTTTCTCTTTCTTTCTCTCCTATTTCCTTTTTGAGCCTGTTATGAATTTTGCAATTGCTCCACCATATTTAATGTATTATTTTCTTATTTGCTTTTAATTTGGGAAGTGCGTATTGGCTTTTTGTTTAATTTGGGGTTTGAGGTTTTATTTGTAACAAATTAGTTTTGAATTTGAGTTACCAACCCTAAGAAGAAATGCTTTAGATTTCAGTTTCTCATTGGTAACATTTTATTTTTTTACTAAAAACTCTAGAAAACTGTCAAAATTCCTCATGATTGCGGAATACTTTGAGTTGAATACTTTCTATGCTAAGAGTTGAATGGCTCTTTGAGTCTCCAGATTCGGAGAAGCACCTGAAGCATAGGTTCTCCTGGTTAGGTAGCCCACCTATGACTCCCTTCTCCTAGCATTTGGACTCTAGTGCTCTTCTTTAAGCCCAATGTATAGTGAGAGAACAATGAACAACAAAAGATGCCACTTGATCTCTAGCCATTAATTTTTTCTTTGGTACAGAAAGACATTTCTTACCTGTCTTTCAAGTTCAGCATGTTGTAACTTCTATCATTTTAATTTATTCAGTATTTTGATACAGTAAGTTTGGGGGTGCAGTCATGACTTTTTTCTTTTTATATATTCTGATATGTCTAGGTCTCCAAGAAGTTATTTTTTACTTTAGGTAGATTTTATTCTTTGGAAAAAATGGTGGGTAGGAAAGAGCAAAATATTTGGAATAGAGCAGTTCTAGCTTCTATTCTCCTTAAAGACTATGATAGACCAGTTTGACTCAAACTGGTAATGTGGAATACCACATTTTTCCTAAGGCTTTGTAATCACCTAAAATAAACAGAAAGTGGTGGGGGACAAGATTCCTAACCCTGATAAAACAAAGATATGGGGGTATAACTCAGTGGCAGGAGCTATGCTCAACATGCATAAAGCCCTGGGTTCAATCTAGAGCATGAGAGAGATGAGAGAGAAAGAGTGGGAGAGAGGGAGAGAGAAAAGGAAGTAGGAGAGTGGGAGGGGGAAAGGGAGAAGTACTTATGAAATACAATATGCCAAATATATATGTATTTTGTGATACTTAGTCCAAAATGAACGTGTGGGACCATTTACCGTAAAATATTGGGTCTAATGACAGTGGAGGCAGAGCATTAGACCAAGCACAGGACTTCTAAGGTTGGGGACATGGGCTCCTGCACAAGTCCAATGCCCATGAAACCTGTCCTTGTAAGATATGTGGAGAAGTTCTCCACATGTGGTTTAATAGGAAGTTGGAAGGTTCAATATAAAGGACCCCAAAGCTGGGATCACAGGCAAAGTTGTAGAGCACAACTTTTCCAAAGAAGTGGCACATCCTGAGTAGACCACACAATCAAACTTCAGCAAATCCACTGAGATGTTTTTCAAGGAAGATTTTGTAGTGGAAGAAAGCACATGGAAATTGAAATCTTCCTGCCTGGGTTTGTATCTCAGCACCCCTTTCACATCATAAATGACCCTGATCACATTATACCACTGCTTTTCCTTAGTTTTTTTTTGTTTGTTTTTGGGTGGGTACCAGAGACTAAACCCAGGGTGCTTAACCAGTGAGCCACATGCCAGCCCTTTTTTTATATTTTATTTAGAGACAGGGTCTAGCTGTATTGTTTAGGGCCTCACTGAATGACAGAGGCTGGCTTTGAACTTAATGATCCTCTTGCCTCAATCTCCCAAGCCACTAGGGTTACAGGTAGAGGGCACCACACCCAGCTACCTTAGTTTTATTATTGATAAAATAATTGGCAGAGCTTCCCTCATAGTGATGCTGGATATAAGGTCTCAGAAAAGTGTTTGGTGCATAATTAGTAAGACATAATTGGAGAATATAGAAAGAGAATGATTTTTTTAAAAATAGTTTTGTGAAAATCTAGAAAAACGCATCTAAGAATTCATATATTCTTCATCAAAATATATTCCAAAGAAGTAAAATGGAAATTATAAAAAACAAATTTAGAAATACTAGATAGAAATAATTGAGTGACATTTTTAAAAACATTGGTATTTAGGAGGCCTTTCTCATTATGCTGTACAGTCTAGGCTTCAAGGTGACAATATTTACCATATAATAAAGATTCGTGCATGGCAAAATCACCAGAAATAAGAAGGACCTGAATGTTGGCAATATTTTGCAAAGGACAAATAAAATAAACACACTGATTCCTCAGATAAATGGGCATTTCTCTTTTAAGAAGAATGCTGAATATGATTCCATGGATGAGCTCCATGCTAATTTCCTTTATTTTATATTTCATATTTTTCACATTTCATATTGGATGCAAATTTAAATGACAGCATTATAACATTTAGTTTATTGTTTAAATAAAAATTTGATATAATTCAATATGTACACAACAGTAATACAAAATGGAATCAAATATACATGGCATGAATGAGTATAAATTTATATTGAGATGAATTTGGAAACCATAGTGTTTTTTATAAAACCCTGCATGATCCAGTAATCCAGCTGTATCCTCATATGTATTCATAAAATTTGCAGTGGTTTATAAGTAAATATGTCCTTTCAGCAATTTCTGTTATAGTTAAAGATGAGAAATCCTTAAATTTCCATCAGTATATGCTCATTAAATAAATTATGATATGCTTGCTATCATGGACTATTACATTAAAAAGATAAAGTCAGTTTTTCTTAGTTAATGTGGTATTCCCCAAAGCCATTCCTATTAAGGTCAAGAAAATGATAAGAATTCATACATCTCAACTAATATTCAACATTTGACTTAAAGTATTAAAAAATGCAATAAACCAGCAAAAACAGATGTAGAAAAGATAAATAGAATAATTTCTATTGCAAATTATAGCGATGATGAAACAAAGAATTTAATTGGATTATGGGATACAAAATTAACTTCCAAAAATCAATATCATTCATGTGTAGAATCAGTTAAAAGATATAATAAAACATTACATCCTATTTAAAATAGCTGCATTAAAAATACATAATAATCAAGACTAGATTGAAAAAGAAATTTGCTAACCCTATACAAGGAAAACTTTAAACATCCCTTACTGAAAAACACAAAACAAGACTCAAACAAATGGATAGCCATTATTTTATTCTTTGATACAATGAGTAAACATGATAAAGATGCTCTTTCTAAATCTGACCAAAACTATTTTAAATTATGTTTTTTGTTTAATGGACAAAAGTTAAATTTTCTATTCATTTGGATAAAAAGTATGTCATGATAACTAGAAAATCCTGGAAATAGAACAGATTTGTTCAAGCAGTAATAATTATATTATGGAATATACAACGTAAAAACAGTGTAATGCTATCATGTTGGGAAAAGAAAGTGATTGATAAAACACAATGAAAACTCTAGGATTAGGAGCAAAAGCATTAGGCATTTCTTCTGTAACAGATATTTCAAAGCACTGGAATAAAATGGTCTTTTAGTAAATAATAACATTTACAAAATGTTCAGCAAGACTTTGAAGAAAAGGCAAATTGGACACATACCTAACCTCATAAACCATGAAAAGGTCTAAATGTAGAAGACATCAGTATGAACATTGAAACAATTCAAATAATAGAAGAAAAAAAATAAATGAATTTCTTCATTATTTGCGAATAGAAAGTATCTTAAACTGTGACTCAAAATTCAAAAAATAAAAATTGATAAAATTAGGGAGATTTTAAAGCATTATATTAAATATTAAGCAAAATAAAATTCCAAAGAAAAGCTGCAAATAAGTATTTACAACATACATAAGACACTGGTATCTAACATAATAAAGAACTAGTCATCCTGAGAAAAAGTTCAAACACACAATGGAAAAATGTAGACACTAAATATAAACCATTCCCTTATAAAATAAGACAGCTAACACACCTTAAACAAATGAAAAGTTGTTCCATTTTATTCACAGTGAGAAATGCAAACTAGAGATATCCTTGGTCAATCATCAAAACCTTGATGACACTCTTTTGTTAAGCCCTTGTGGAAACAAGCACCCCATTGTATTACTGTCTGGTGTAAAGGGTAGTACAATATCCATAACTGCAGTCATCTGTCAAAATTTAAAAATATGGAGACCACCTACATAATTATATTGAAGAAAGTGGTTGAATCAATTATGGTGCTTTCATATAATGGACATTATGCAGATCTGAATGAAAAATAAATTGTAAATTTTATAGTAGAAATGGAATTTCAGAGTTTAAGTAAAATGTAAGGTGAGAATAAAATATATACATCTTAAAACTATTGTGTAATAAAGAACATGAAAAATGCATACATTTCTCCAAATGAAAACACAAGAGGAATAAACAGAAATGAATTAATTGGTTTTCTACCCTGAGGAAAGGAATAGAATAGATAAGAGGTATCTCTGAGAATGCATTTTTACTTTTAAACCATAGTAATATTTCAAATATCCAAAAGATAATGTTAAATTTAAAAAGATTTCTTATTAACCTAAGTTGAATAGAAATATAAAATACGCCTTTAACTGCATAAAAGGATGATAAAAGCACTTTCAAAAAATAATAAATCCATGTAATTCAAAAACATTTCTGAGACTTTTTCTAGGTGAATATACAGCTTCCACTTCAAGCAACTCCAAGAAATCCTGAACTACATTTAGTAAGTTTCTTGTAGGATGTGGTACTGATGTAATAGTTTCTACAAGTTTCAAATTATTGCAAGTAAAATAAAGTGAATAGATCCATTGGTACTGCTGGACATAGGTCTGTTTATAAAAAACAGAGATGCAAATATGTAATTGGGGAAAAAAGGGTGAATTAAGTGGTATTGTATTGAAATAGCAGGTACCAAGATAAACATTACATTTTAATTTTGTCATATGTATTTGATACATAGACTTTAAAAAAATAAATTTCCGAATAACTTTTGGGACCATGAAGGTAAGAATTTCAATTAAACTATGTTCAAGAGAAGAATAAAACATTCCCCAAATAATAATGGAAACATATCAAACTGGTGAAGATAATTCAAGTATCAAAAAAATAACAAAAATAATAATTATGATAATAAAATTATTATTATTGTGATTGATACCCTGAGGAAAAAACAAAATTATAAAGCCTTAATAATAATGGCAGAAAGGGAAAAAAAATAGAAAAAAGAGGAAGGATGAGAAAGGAAATGGTAACAAGAATTTTCTTCGAAAAATAATGCTATCAGTCAGACTTGGTGGCACACATCTGTAATTCCAGAGGGTAAGGGAGGAGGATTGTTAGTTCAAAGCTAGCTTCAGCAACTAGCAAGAGCCTTAACAACATAGTGAGACCCTGTTTCAAAATAAAATATAAAAAGGGCTGGAATGTGACTCAGAGGGTAAGCAACCCTGGGTTCAATCACTGGTACTCCCACACCCCAAAAATAATGCTATCTAATCATGGGGTAAGAATGTTAGAATAAGAAAATCAATGTTTTGCAACTATCTATGCAATAACTATAATTTTATGCAAAAAAAGCAAAAGAAAGACCTGTAGCTCAGTGGTAGATTGCATGCCTAGCATGTGCAAGGCTATGGGTTTAAACACTAGCACAGTCTGAAAAGAAAGAAAAAGGAAAAAAAAAAACCTTGAAATATCTACCATCATTTGCTATTGAAAAGCAGGATATCCACATAATCTAAACCCTCACCTACAGCTTTATCCATTAAACACAAGGGAAATTTTTTTAAGAGACATGTTGAACCTCTGCACTCAACCACATGATCAAATTAAATATCATCACTACCGGATCACTAGGTGGTCACTAAACGATGGCAGAATTGCCTATGCAGTTGAGGAAAAGGTTGACCCTATGTCCAGTATCAGAACACAAACACACATATCCAAATTAAGGGGCATTCCACTGAACAATGTGTCTTCACTCTTCAAAGACATCAATGTCAAATACCCTCTGTGCCATCACTAAAGCAGAGAAAGTCTTCTGGATCACAGGATGCTTCAAAAACAAGACCACAAAAAGCTATGCAGGGAGCTTGACCGGGGTCTGTACTCACAATAAATCAGGCATTAAGAAGAGCATTTGGAAATTAGAGATATTTAAACATGGAATATTATGTTTAAAATATGGGAATATTTGAATTCTGTGTAAAATGTACTAGTTTTATAGCACATATTTCGTTATTTAAAATTTATGTCTAATAAACTATGTATATGAAATAAAAGGATATATTTTAAATGGAGTTTTCATGACAGGAACAAATTCTGGTTTTTCAAAAATTTACTATTTTTTTTATTTTTAGATGATGCCCAAAATGCATATAATGTAATTTCAGAGAGAACAGGATTTATGACTCAAGATTTGAAGTCAAGAGGTGCATAATCTATCATGCTCATCATTTATATAAAAAGTGACTGAACCTCTGTTATCCTTACTTTCATCATCTCTAAAAATAGAGTGAAACTTTTACCTCTCTTCTAGATTTATTATGCAGGTTGTATGTGAAATAAAATTTGCAAAGGAGTTAGCCACGTTTCTAGTGCAGAATGCTCAATAAAAGGTTTGTGATGCCATTGTTATTGTATAGGTAATATATCAGATGTAGGGCAATGAACTACAATCAAAGACCAATACCAACTCATAAGGAACCAAGCAGGAAGAGTATGGTGGGAAAGTGGAATATAAACAGATCATAGTCAGATCATTATTGTGCATCAATTATAAAAACATTAGTGTGCTAATACAGACAACTAATTGTAAAGGCCAGTTCCACTATATATGTGCATCATGTTTCTATATAAACAGAGTTTTTATTTAAAAGGTAAAAATAATGAGACCTCATCATTACTGCAGAAAGGAACTGTATCCAGGATATACATGAAGTAATGGAGATAGGTCTAAATGATTCTATGCTGAATTTGCTGCCATTTGAGAAAATGGAATAATACACATGTATTCAGATATGACCGTTTTCTAAAAGTTATGCTGAAAATAAAAAAGAAAAAAAATGTTCAACCTTGAAGAAAGAATCTGAGTTATCAAGGTGGAATAATAAAAAATGGAGGGGTTTTTTTTGTACAAACTTTTAAAGATTTTTTTTACTTGTATATTCTGTGTAGCACTTTAACAAAATAAGTACTGAAACACAATAGGGAAATGTTATTAGCAGAGTATTACAATGAAAATTCACTTAAGTGCATTTTGTTATATAGTGTGATCTATGGTTAAAGTCAAAATTATTTTCATGCAACATAATTACTAGTATTGTTAAGTCTTTATTTCTAAAGATCCATCAATCTATTTATTTACATCACCCTTCCCACTCTCTCAGTTAATTTCTAGAACATTTCTTAGGGGAAGTTTCTTGGGCTTCCAGAAATATTCATGGACCTATACACAATCCCAATGCACTTATTAAATATCTTCTAAGTTTTGAACATTTCTGACACTCAAATTTTATCCCAGTTTGCTAAGTTCAGAATGAGAATCTCAGCTTCCTTCATGACCATGCTACACCTGAACAGAGTGGGGATTTCCAAGGCTTATAAGGTCAAGGCCTTACAGCAGGTCATCTTGTGCTGAGCACATAAATCTTTCCACCTGGTCTTCCAGATTAGACTGAGCCCATCATGCCAGAAGTTGCAAGAAATTCACACACACACACACACACACACACTCAAACACACACACAGCTCCTAGGACTGCTCCAACATTTTAGATTGGTGTCTTCTAAATCACAGCACAGCATTGACTAGTTTACATATGAGTATTTTCCATTGGACTGTCACACAAAATGACAAATTCATAAACATTTAACTAGAAGCTTACTGTGGCATCTTAAAGGGCATGCTATTTTAAAGCAAGCTGTTACATGAAAGAAATGTATGAGAGACATAGCTGGTTGCCTAATAACCATTTTGTCTTTGTATCTAAGAGAACTACAATTCTGATTGGGATTGCCTCATATTCAACTAAAAACTTCTTGTTCTTCCTGTCCATTTGACAGCTGGGTATGATAATATTGCATTGTTATTGACAGGGTAATTTATCAGTTTGTTTAGGGGTCTGGGCAGTTACTTTGTGGAGATTCTGTCTATATAGTTTGATTTAAAACAAGTTGCAGAGATCCCTGTTTCTGATGGGATGCTGTAAACATACCGTTCTGTATTCTTGGTAAGTGCAATTGAAAACTATGGCAATGTTTTTGTTGCCTTTTTACTTTCGTGACTAAAAGAACTGACATGAACAATTTTGGAAGAGGAAAAGTTTATTCAGGGGCTTAGTCCATAGACAACCATCTCCATTCCTCAGGACTCAAGGCAAGGCTAAACATGGCGGGAGAGTGTGGTAGAGGGCAGCAGCTCACTTGATGACCATGAAGCACAGAAAGATTCCACTCACCAGATACAAAGTATATACATCAAAGGCACAGCCCCAATGCCTACCTCCTCCAGTCACAGCTTACCTGCTTTTAGTTTGCACTCAGTTCATCCCATTAGGGGAATAATTAAGATTTTCACTATGGTATCATTTCTCCTCTAAACCTTATTGCACTGTCTCACACACATGGGGGACACATCACATCCAAACCACAACAGGATATCATATATAAAAGAAGCATAAGACTATGGAAGATGGAGTACAGAAGACAACCTGGGCAGGGATCTCAGGAGCTGAGAAATAACCCAGTACTTATTTTCCCAGGATATCTTTTTCTCAAATATCCCATAATAAATTTGAGAGTAGCCAGCATTCCAGAAGAATGCATGAGCACAGAAAAAAGCCCTAAGTAAATCTTTCTCAAAGGACCAGGAAAGATACATCCTACCAGGATAGAAATGACCACTCTAACCAAATGCTATGCAAGGAAATCAGATCCTACCCTCAACCCCATCAGGAAAGATGGAACAGAGAGACTAGACTGTTATCCTTGCTGTGGTGAAACAAGGATGCCCACACTAGTGTGCAGTTAGACTGATTGAGAAGCACCTTGATCATTCCAAGGAGTAGAAAGGAGCCTACTTCTTTATCATTAAGTGAATGCTATGTGAGGACTCTAGACATCACTTTTACTAATAGGTATTACGAATTCCCTTCTCCTGACTGCATGGAGAGGAGTCAGAGGAGCTCTAGTGGAGTGTCCAAACATCCACTAATGCTTCCATGGTATCAGTGGAGGCCACTCAGGGAGAAGTAAGGAAGAGCCTCAGTCCTTCCTAGTCAGAGTGGTACAGTGCCAGCCTCAGTGGGAACCTGCTGTACCTAAGCAGCCCTCAGAAATCTGCTTTCTTAAAAAACTCTCAGTATTAAAGATTCAGTTCAGCAGGGCCCCAGGATGCAAGGTGAACATAAAAACTCAATTGAATTTCTAAGAACTAGCAATGAATATGTGAAATCCAAAATTGAAAATGAAGTGCCATTTATAACCACCCAAAAAACAGGAAAAAGAAGGAATAAAAGAACAACAACAACAACAACAAAAGAATGAAAGGTAAAGAAGGAAGGAAGGAAGATAAGAAGGGAGGGAGAGAAAGCTGGAGAGAGGGAGGGAGGGAAGAAGAAGGAAGAGAGCAAAAGGAAAAAAACAGGTTTAAATATAATGAAACATGTACAAGTTTTTATGTTGAAAACTATAAAATGCTGATAAAGGAAATAAAATGTATCTAAATAAATGCTGAGGCACCATGGATTAAAGGACTCAATATAGTAAAAATATCAATTCTCTGCAATTTGACTTGGAATGTTAATGGAGGTTATATCAAATTTCAGAAAGATTTTTTGTGGATATAGGAATATTTTATCCTACAACTTATACAGAATGTTAAAGAAATCTGAATAATCAACATTTGGATAAAGGAGAATAAGATGGGAAAACATTGTGTAGTATTCAAAATGGATAGACTAACTGAGAAGAATAGATAGTTTATAAATAGCTACATATAAGGATGGTCAGCTTATTTTTGACACAGATTTTAAAAAAAAGAATTTTAACAAATTATGCTGGAACAATGGATATCCATAGGCAAAATTTAAACTTTAACGTCCAATATCAAATGTTGTACAAAAAAATTCACTTAAAATGAATCATAGGTTTATATATCAAATGTAATAATACAAATAATTTAGAACAGGCAAAGGGAAAATAAGATATGTTCTAAATTGAGGACTTGATAAAGAGTTCCTAGATAGGACATCAAAAGCAAAATCCAATAAATAAAAATATAGACTTCAACTTTACCAAAATTACAAACATAAAGCAATCTAATTAAAAAATGAGAAAACTTATGGCAACACAATTCATTGAAAAGCTTGTGATGGTCAATCATATATGTCAATTTAACAGGGAAGAGGGATGCCCATGTAGTTGGTAAACACAATTTCCAGGTATGTCTGTGGGGCTGTTCTAGGAAGAGATAAGCATTTGAATGATTAGTTTGCTAAGGTAGATCTGCATTCAACATATGAGTGGGCACCATTCAATCAGATGTGGCGTGGATAGAATTATAAAACACAGGAAGGGTGAAGTCTCTCCTCCAGGGATGGGTCATCAACCTTCTGCCCTTGGGTATCAGAACTCTAGTTTTTGGATGCTGGGACTCTGGAATGCTTACTACAGGCCATCCAGATTCTCAGGCCTTCACCTTTTGAGTGAATGAACAACTGAAAGGAGTAGGCAGATATTTTGCATAGCCGTCAACAAAATTTAAAGTGTTTTATATTGGGTCTCTGTGGAGGATAGTCACATGGTAATTAGAAAAGTAAATTAATTTAACAATATATCATTTGTTTTAAAAAATAAATAATCCATTAATGTTATTGTTTAGATACGAAGTGTCCCAAAAAAGCTCCTGAGACAATGCAAGAAAGCTTTGAGGTGCAACAATTGGATTTTAAGATTTTTAACCTAATCAGTGTATTAATTTGCTTAGAGATATTAACTGGGTTATAACGGTAGGAAGGTAGGTAGGGTGTGACTGGAGGAGATGGGTCAAAAGGGGGCGAGCCTTGGAAATATATAGTTTGTCCTGGTGAGGCAAGTTCTCTCTCTTCTTCCTGGTGTCATGAGCTGCTTTCCTCTGCCACACTCTTCACAACAATGTTCTTCCTTATCTCAGATCCAGAGCAACAGAGATGGCCATCTACGAACTGAGACCTCTGCAATTATAAAGCACCAAATAAGCATTTCCTCCTGTAATTGTTTATGTCAGGTCTTTTGGTCATAGCAGCCAAAAAGCTGACTAAAATGATCCACTCATTATCTCAGTCATTATATATTTGCTTAATTCTAAGAGTAGCTATTTGTAGCTAACTCTGTTTAATGTAACCAATATTTTGAACATTTATAATTGATAAATATCTAGGGTGAACACATGCTTGTGTAGTTCTCTCTCTCTCTTTATATATATGTGTGTGTATATATATATACATATATATATATAAGTACGTGTGTGAAAATATGGAGGAAGATGTTAAAAAAACTAAAAAACAGGAGACAGAATGGGGGACACATGGGGGCACATGGTGTAATGTGCACCCTTAGTGGGATGATGTATGATACTCTTGCATAATGTGAGGTTTTCAGGTAACAAGAGAAGAGATGCTGTAATGTGGCATATCAAACACTGGAAATCATTTTCCATGGTTTTCAGAAAGTGAGCACTTTGTGTTGAGCTACAATGCCATATGTCTTTGGAGAAACAAGAAGAAAGGGGGAAAAAGAGATGAATAAGAAATGGAGATAATTAAAAATACATGTGATATTTACCCAAACTGATTTAAATTTTCAAAGTTGAAAAACTATTTTAAGCATGTGAGAATGTACAGAATATTGTATTTCTTAACCCATCCTGAGGAATCTAATAAAAGATGACATTTGAAATCAAGAGTTAGTCAAGGGAGATTTTACTGTTATAAAAGCTTTAAATATAAAGCTAAATATGAGTCTACGAAATTAAGTGTTTCTATATACCCCAAAATCCCAGAAAACTAAACAGTAATTAAAAAAATAATAATTATTGAAGGATAAAACAAAAATTAATGAAAAATGTTCCATTGAATGTATTGGTAGAAAGAGGAGAGAAGAGACCAAGATTTTTCTGACATTATTTTTTGTAGCTTAGTATTTTGAATCATGTAAATTGTTTATAATTTATGCAATTACTTTATAAATTTATATAATTTATATATAATTATTTATGACTTATGTATTTATATAATTATAATTTATACAGCTGTTATAATTTCAAATATTCATGAGGCTAAAAAAAATTTTAATTGAAAAATAAGAAGAAATGAATAGCTACTTGTATATATAATTTGATAATTATACAAAAAGACAAAGTAATTCAACAGAATGTTTCCCTGATTTTAAAAGCATTTAATTTTGACACAGTTGAATTTACGAAAGAATTTCAAAAATCATTCTTACCACCCCTCACTTCTAATAGTAACATCTGCTACAAACATAATATATTTATAAAAACTATGAAGTTTATATTGTTACATGCTATTCACAACTTAAATTTCACAAGATTTTCTACCAATGTGCTTTTATATGTGCTTAAAAGCATTGTAAAGAGCTGTATGCAAAATTTTGTGTGAAGACTTCTTGTATGAATTCTTCACAACTCCTATTCAACATTAATGTGTGCTTCTTGATGTTTTCTTCAAGTTTAATTTTTTTCATGTCATTTTTGGTCTGTTATTTATTATTTATAAGACTATGTTGTTAGAGCAGTTTTAGGTCACAGCAAAACTGAGAAGAAGGTACAGAAACATCCCCAGCCCTGTACATGCACAGCCTGTTATTAGTGTCCCCAACCAGGGAGGAAATGCATTTGTTTAACTGATGAAATTCCTGTGAAACGTCATTACCTCCCTAATGTCTATGTTTACATTAGGGTTCATTCTTGCTGTTGTAGGTAAATGTACACTGACAGGTGTTTGCCTTTATTGCATCATGTAGAGCAATTCCATTGCCCTTAAGGTCCTTTCTACTCTATTTATTCATCCATCTTCCAATTCCCAACTCTGGAAGCCACTGATCTTTTTATTGTCTTTGTATTTTTACATTTTCCAGAATGTCCTATGGTTGGTATAGTAAAGCATGTAGCATTTTCAGAATGGCTTTTAATTTTTATTTGCTATTTTTAGTTATACATGACAGTTGACTGTATTCTAACATATTACACATGGAGCATAATAACTTCCCATTCTTGTGGTTGTACATGATGTAGAGTCACACTGGTTATGTACTCACATATGAACATAGGAAAGTTATGTCAGATTTATTCTACCGTCTTTCCTATTCCCATTGTCCCTACCTCCCCCCTTTGCCCTTTGTCTAATCTGATGAACTTCTTTTTTACTTACTAAATATGCATTTAAAGTTTGTTTTAGTCAGTGTTTTTTGTCACAGTGACCAAAAGACAAAACCAATTAAAGGAGGAAATGTTTATTTGGCACTCAAGGTTTCAGATGTCTCAGTTCATAGACCCACAAATGGCTAACTCCATTGCTCTGGGCTCAAATTGAGGCAGAACATCATGGCAGAAGGTGTGAGGAAAGCAGCTTAGGACATGACAACCTCCTTTAGAAGGCAAGGAGAGGGTGAAGCTCTGCTTACCAGTAACAGAATATGAACCCAAAAGGCATATATCCCCAGTGACCTGATTACTTCAGTCACACCTTATCACCAATAGATACTGCCCAGTTAAACCATATTGGTGGACCAATCCACCAATTAGGTTAGGACTTTCTTCTTAATCTAATCATTTAACCTCTAAACATCTTGTTTTGTCTCACACATGAGCTTTTCGGGGGGACATCACTTATCCAAATCATGACAAGGTTAATCCATGTTTTTTCAGGGCTTGATATCTTATTTCTCTTAGCACTATATACAGTACAATGAGTCTCTTCACCTGCTGAAGGATATTTTTGTTGCTTTCACATTTTGGAATTTTGAATAGAGCTTCTAGAACACCTGTGTGTAGTTTTTTGCATAGACATAAGTTTTTAACTCATTCTGGCAAATACAAAAAAAGCATTTTTTCTGGATTATGTGATCAAGGTGTGCTTTGCTTTGTAAGAAACCACCACACTGACTTCCACAGTGGCTGCACCATTTTAAAAGCATTCCCAACAGGAGTGAATGCAAGTTTCTATTGCATGTCATCCCCATTAGCATTTAGTGTTGTCAGTGTCTCCCCTTCATAATAGTGTAGAGTGTTGACATTTTTAATTTTTAGAAATACAGTCCACCTCTTTTTAAGTAATCCTCAATTTAGATTTGTCTAAAGATTCCTGGTTCAGTGGAAATGTGGATTTTCAAATGTGATGTGTACTCTTAATGCAAAGGGTATATGATTTCCATATGAGTCATTGTTGGCAATGTTAACATTTATCAGGGTGTTGTCTGCCAAGTTTCTACCCTGAAAGTTATTATTCTCCTCCCACAATTGATTAGTTAAAAGTGAGAAACTAAATGCAACTCACATTCAAGACGAGGGGAATTAATCACCCCTTCTGGGAGGAATATTACCAAATAATTTGTATACACATGTTAAAACCACTGCATGGCCTATATATTATTAGGAGGGTTCTTTGAGTCCATTCCAGTGGACTTTTTTCTTCATAAAATCCCTCACATTCATCTTAGCTTTCTAACTGCTTTGTGTCTGCAGAGGTCAGTACAATGATGTTCCAATATGAATTTTATATTCACTATTCTATTTTTATAAATTGTGTGTAAACAACATATGTCCATTTTTCCTGCTGTAAATAATCATCTCTACTTATTTCTTGGTCTGTTTGTATATATGACAAAGTAAACAACTGTGCAATAATGTTCCTGATTCTAATCCAGAACCACAGTCCTCATTCTAGTCTCCTGCCCCCATATTCATTTACAGCTCATTTTTATGTAGTGATAAACTTGACTCCCAGTGTTTGCTACTTATTTGTGTATTTTTTTCAGTTCTCATGTGCATGGAAAACATTCAAAATTTCAAATCCACATCTCTGTGAGAAACAAAGTTATCAACTAACTAGAAAGTTTGTATACCATTTTTTTAATCTTCAACCCTAAAAAATAGTCAAAACATTTATAAGGTTTTAAAATCAGCTCTTCTTACTTATTTTCTTCATGGTTTATTATTATACAGTTGAACAACTTAGGTTTAAAGGTCACAGCTCACCTTTCAGCCTGGAGTCCAACAGAGTCTGGCCGATTTTTATAAGTTTATATACAGTTAGTTCATCCTTTGTGTTATGTGGTATTACGAGTTTGAAAATCTGAACATGAACCCACCATCAGGTTATCCTAAAGACAGTTTAAGCACACTAAAATTTCCAGTTATTGACACAGAGTTGTTTGTGGTACTATATATATTTGTGAAATCACTTTTGATTTCTTTTATATCTTTATCCTTGAACCTTGTGTCTTTTATCTATTTTCTTCATCAGTATTATTGGAGGTTTATACCTTTCAAGGAAACTGCTCTTTGTTCAGTGAATTAATCTACTATTTTATTTTATCTTCTTTATTTCTCTTCTTACATTTATTGTGTTCTTACATCTATTGTGCTGCTCTGAGTTAAATGCTTTCTTTATCTCCTTTCTTAAGGCAACAACTTAGGTGATTTAGCCTAAACTCCTTTTCTTTTTAATACAATAATTTAATGCTATTATTTTTCCTCCAAGTTATGCTTTGCCTGAAGCTCCAAATGTTTGATATATGGTACTTTACTTTCAGTAACTCAAAATAATTTTTACTTTCCCTTGAGATTTCCAATTGGACCTATGAGTTATTTCACAGTGTGTGAATTAATTTCCACGTATTTGGAATTTTTCATGTATGTTTGTATTGTCAATTCCTATTTATTTATCTGTTTATTCATTTTTTACTTACTGAAAAACAATTTATATAAAGTAATTCATTTCAAATTTTTTATTATTTTTTCTATGGTCTATGATTGGCAAAACTTTGGTGAATGTACCTTTTACACTTTAGATCTCCTTCTGCTGTTTGTGGAGGGTATTATGTATATAGATTTGACTGAGTTTATTAATGGTTCTTTTATGTCTATATAACCTTACTGATTTTCTTCTGACTTTGTGTATTGAGTACTGACAGAAGTGTTTATAAGTCTCCAACTATAAATTGGATATGTCTATTATGCATTTCAAATATGAAGATCCGTTGTTAGGTATAAAGAACAAAAGTATTGTCAAATTTTTTGGAGATTTGACCTCTGTATCAATATGTCATTTTAATTTTATTTCATTTTATTCTGTTGTATAAAATAAAGTTTCTGGGTTTTTACGATGGTGGAATAAGGAAGGTCACTTTCCTGAATGCATCATGGCATGTAACTAAGAAGGCAGATAGGCAGCTTCTCAGTAATGTTGGAAACAAAAAACAAAAAAGCAGGTGGAGGGGGGGTCTTTACTGGAATTTAATACTGGACAATCAGAGCAGATCAGGGACTCATGAGTTTTGATATAATAAAATAAGGAAGATATCCCCAGTGCCACTGCCGCTGCTGTGCCCAGAAGCACCAGACAGAGTGGTCCCTCTGTGAGCAAAGTAGAGGGATGGGGAATTAGCGGAATCCCCATTTTTAGGAAGCCTGGGGGCATATCTGGATACAGAGAGTTTAGAGATCAAAAACACTGCCCCCCTAAACTGAAAGGCATGCTCCTCAATATCCTTGTGTGGGAAAGAAACCACATCTCTCCTGGCTGCACAGGAAGGAACCATTTTGCAGCTGCAACATGGGAATAAGCAGATGGAGAAGCTGATGCCTGGCAAACCTGACTTTGGCCCAAAATACAAGCCTGGCAAACCCACACTGCACAACAAAGAGTGTGCCTAAGTGACAACAAGAAAATCAAATGTTTACCCAGTAGACCAGGGAACTACTTGTCATGGAAACCCAGATTTCTCTCTACCTCCCCATTTAATCCAGCTGCTTGAGGGACTAGCTTGGAGAAACTGCCTGGCCCAGAATTCCAAAGGGCAGCAGCAGGAGAGATTGAGGTTGGAGACTGAACCTGGAATGGGGAAACATGGAATTTGCCGGTGACAGAGTGGACCAAGGATTAGCGTCTCCACCATGTGATTTCAGTCCAGGGAGATCCCTGGGATGCAGTCTTCCAGCATGGACTGGCCATTGCTAGGCCCTGAAGATGCACTGATTTAAATCCTCCAGGCAAATAGGCATTCAGAAAAGAACCCAAAGCATTCCTAGGCCTAAACCCGCATCCAGAAGTTCTACCTATGGGATTACCTCTCTCACTATAGCAACCCCTCCCTCAGGGTGAAACAAGCATTGTGATCCACCTAATGCCAACTAACACTGCTGAGAAGGGAGGCTGAGAATCCTCTGAATTCCAATGGAAATAATTCATTAACTTTACATTAAGATTTTTTTTTTTGTTTTCATTTTCTATTCTATATTTAATTTGACCTTAATGGTTTGTGGACATTGAAACATTCCTATCTGGTATTTTTTCTCATTTCTAGCATTTTTTCATGAAACATTATTTTGAAGACAAGAATGTTTTAGTAGCACTTTTCTGTTTTGTATTCATTTTTTAAAATTTTTAAAAATTTTTACTCTTTTAATTTTTTAAAATTTATATATATATATATATATATACTTATGTATCTCACTTATCTATTTCCCTTAATTCTCTTTCTCTCTTTTCTTCTGCTAACAGCCAATCTCTATTGTTCTCTCTTCATTCTTCCTTTAATTTTTTGCTTCTATATTCTCTCTTCCTTCCTCATAATCATCACATCCTACATCATGTCTATTCTTTCCCTGTCTACAATTCAAAATTGTAAACTATTCTGGAAACTTATTTTTTTTTTCCGCAATAGCTACAAAATATATTAAGAAATAGATTTAATGAAAGTGGTTAAAGACCTCTACAAGGAAAGTTACAGGACACTGAAAAAAAAGAAATCAAAAGACATCAAAAAGATGGGATGGCCCTCAATGTTCATGAATAGCCACCATTCACATTGCCAAAATAGTCACAGTACCAAAAGTAATCTTCAGATTGAATGCAATTCCCATCAAAATACCAGTGACATTCTTCACAAAACAAGGTTTAAAAAAGTCCTAAATTCATATGGAAGAACAAAAGGCCCAGAATAGTGAAAGCAATTCTTTTTTTTTCCCAAAAGCCATTTAAAAAATTATTTTTGAGATTATTACGCTACACGAAATAAGCCAATCCCAAAAAACCAAAGGCCAAATATTTTCCCTGACAAGTGGATGATGATATATAATCGGGTTGGGGGATGGGAAGTGAGAGAAGAGTGGAGGAACTTTAGATTATGAAGAGGGAAATGAGAGGGGGAGAGGGAGGGGATATGAAAAATGGTGGAATGATACAGACATCATCACCCTATGTACATGTATGATTAACATGAATGGTGTAAATGTACACCATGCACAACCATAGAAATGAAAACTTGTACCCCATCTGTGTACAATGAATTAAAATGAAGTCTGTAAAAATTTTAAAATCTTATTGTTTTTATTGTGGGCAATAACTGATCAAATCATTTCTGTTTATTGTGACAACTAACATTGTATACATCATAGCAGCAACTATTTGGTTTAATGCTGTATAATATTTGCATTGGTTGTTGTTATTATCTGTATCCCCTTAAATATTGAGGTATTGAAAACTTTCAGAGACACTATAAGTCCAAAGGGTAGAAACTTGACTACCTCTGATTCCATACTGTTAGGTAAACACACATACATCTTGAAGAACCAAGGAAAGAAATTGCCCCAATCAAACCAAGATACTCCAATTACAGAATCCATCAACACCACAGTGGAGGTAATGTCAGAGAATGATTTTAGAATGCATACAGCTAAACTAATCTGTGAGGTAAAGGATTATGTAATTAGTGAAATCAGAGAGCATATGCACGAAATGAAGGATCACTTCAACAAAGAGATAGGGATTCTGAGAAAAATCAAGTAGAATCCTCAAAGTAAAGCAATCAATATAACAAATTAAAAATTCAATGGAAAGCACAACATACTAGAACACGTGGAAGACAGTTTCAGGCAATGAAGACAAAATATATAATCTTGAAAATAAAGTTGACCATGGACAAAAAAGTTAACAGACCATGAACAAAACTTCCAAGGAAGATGGGATAACCTGAAAAGATCAAAATAAAGACTTTCAGCATAGATGAAGGGTCAGAGATACAAACCAGGGATGAACAATCTTTTCAATGAAATTATATCAGAAAATTCCCAAACCTAAAGCATGAAATGGAAAATCAAATACAGGAGACTTACAGAACCTCAAATATACAAAATTAAAACACACCTACACCAACACAGATTATTATGAAATTACCTAACACAGAGAATAAGAATGGAATTTTAAAGACTGTCAGAAAAAAAAATGACAGAAAAAAAAGCAATCTGGATCTTAGCTTATTTTTCAACCCAGACCTTCAATGCTAGGAGAACTTGGAATGATACATACAAAGGTATGAAAGAAAATGGATTCAAGCCAAGAATACTATACTCAGCAAAATTAAACTTCAGAATGGATGATGAAATAAAAATCTTCTATTATAAACAAAATTTAAAAGAATTCACAACTACAAAGCCTGTATTATGAAACATACTCAATAAAATCTTTCATGAAGAAGAAATAATATATAAAAGTGAAAAATGGAAGAACTACATTAGCAGAGTAATCACTCAAAGGAGAAACTAATTCAAATTAAAAACCAGACATAAATCAAAATTACAGGGAATAAAAATCATTTGTCAATAATAACTTTGAATATAAATGGCCTAAACATCCATCAGAAGACAAAGACTGGCAGATTGGATTACAACAACAAGACCCAACAATATGTGTCTCCAAGAGACTAACTTAATAGGCAAAGACATCCATATGCTGAAGGATGGGAAAAAACATCATTTGTGTGAATCTCTTAAACAACATGTGTTTGTATCCTCATATCAGAAAACGTACACTTCAAGTTAAAGTTAATCAGAAGGAACAAAGAAGGTCATTTCATAATGCTTAAGGAAATTATACACCAAAAAATACAGAACAATCATAAAAATTTATGTCCCCATGGAGCGTCTATATACATCAAACAAATCCTTCTCAATTTCAAGAATCAAACAGGCCACAACACAATAATACTGGGTGACTTTAACACACCTCTCTTACCACTGGATACATCTTCTAAATAAAAAATAAATAAAGAAGCCATAGAACTAAAAGAATGTAATTAATAATTTAGACATAACAGATATATATAGAACAATTCTTCCATCAATAGCTGAATACACTTTTTTCTCAGAATCACACAGATCGTAATCTAAAATAGACCATAGCTTAGGCCCCAAAGCAACTCTTAGCAAATACAAAAAATAGAGATAATATCTTGCATTCTATGAGATCATAATGGAACAAAACTAGAAATCAACCACAAAATAAAAACAATTGGAGCTACTCTAACACCTGGAGACTAAATAAGATGCTCTTGAATGACCACTGGTTAGCAGAAGAAATCAGGAATAAAATTTAAAAAATAGAGATGAATGAGAATAACAATGCAAATAATCAAAATATCTGGGACATTATGAAGTTAGTTCTAAGAGTAAAATTCATTGCATTGAGCTCATTCATTAAAAAGATAGAAAGTCACCAAATAAATAATATAAGAATATATGTGATAGCCCTACAAAAATAACAAATCAACACCAAAAGCAGTAAAAGGCAGTAAATAATTAAATCACAGCCAAAATCAATGAAATTGAGGCAAAAATAATTTTAAAAAATCAATGAAACCAAAAGTTAGTTTTCAAAAAACAAATTTGATAAACCCTTAGCCAAGAGAAGAGAGAGAGAAGACACCAACTACTAAAATTCATGATGAAAAAGGAAATATGATGATGAACACTACTGAAATACAGATGATAATCATAACTATTTTGAAAATTTGTACTATAATATAATAAATCTTGAAGACATCAACAAATTTCTAGAGACATATGACCTCCTCAAATTGGAACAGGAGGACATAGAAACTTTAAACAGATTAATTTCAAGCAGTGAAATTGAAGACACCATCTAAAGTCTACCAACAAAAAAGCCCAGGACCAGATGGATTCTCAGAGAAGTTCTACCAGACCTTCAAAGAGTAAGTAACACCAATCCTCCTCAAATTTTTCCACAAAACAGAAAAGTAGAGAACTCTGCCAAACTCAGACTATGAAGCTTGAATCACCCTGATACCAAAAGCAGACAAAGATACATCGAGGAAGAAAACTTCAGACCAATATCACCAATGGATATAGATGCAAAAATTTCTAAT
>JAJEJO010002635.1:0-115724 GCA_020662805.1 Glaucomys volans
CTACCCAAATAACTGCTAGGCTACAGGGACACTGAAGTTCTTCACTGAGTGGGAGAAAAGAAAAGGAAGCAGCAGAGTCTTCTAACAGTGCTGTCTACAGACTAGTTTCAAAGTGGTGCAAGCCATAGAAATACAAAAAGAAAGCACTGGGCTTCATGCCCAGATCTGCTACTTATTAGCTATGTGATTGTGAACAAGTTATTTAACTTTTTTTTTGTCCTGGGAATGGAACCTAGGGGTACTCTATCTCTGTGCTACATTCCCAGCCCTTTATATTTTTTGAGACAGGCTGTCAATACATTTCTGAGACTGTCCTGGAACTTGTGATCCTCTTGCCTCAGCCTCCCAAGTGGCTGAGATTACAGGCATGTACCCCTGTTCTCAGCTCAATAACTGTTACTATCCATCTGAAGAGCCATGATCAGGCCCTTGGCCATTAGACAGGATGTCTCCAAGGCTTTGGAGGACGCCATGTATCACTTCCGTTTGTTCTTCAACCACATGGTTGGAAGTATTGACATTGTCAGAATATGTGGTACCCATAAACTGGCTGCATGATATTGTTGCCTCTGAAGAAGTTAGATGATTATACCACTAAGAACCACTTATTTTTATTTGCGTTCTTAATAAAAAGTTCAATCTGATTGAACAGATATGAATTTATAGCCCTGAGGAAAATTTCTATAAATTTCCACAAGTAGAAAAAGGCAAAGAGTAACATGATCAATTTTCTTTTTCAGGAAAATGAGCCCTAGGATATGGCACCAAGGAGTCCCCTAGCTAACCTCTCTTCCTGCTGAACTTGAGATAGTATGCTCAGATATGTTCTGATATTTGTCTCCTCTATAAGCCTAGAACCCCTGGAGGACCAGGATCAAGGTTTGCTCATTTACTTACTCCTGGTCCCCAGTACAACACCAGGCACATGGTAGAGGTTCAATAAACATTTGATGAATGGATAAAGAAATGATAAAATATATGCAAGATCACTGCCCCAGACTGTATATTTCTTCCCAAGGAACAAATTTCATTCCATCTGCTGAATATAGCATGTGTTGGCTATGTTAGTGTACAACTAGGTTGTTATATAAGACAAGGGAATTTAATGACAGAAACTCCCAGAGTTCAGGTAGGTTAGCATGTACTCAGATATCACTCAGTTGACTCTGTCCAGGTTTTAAGCATGAGACAACTTCTCCCAGGCAAACCCAGATTTCCTCCCACTCTGAAGGCTAAGCCTGCCCTCCTTCAAACTCCAGTTCTCAGTATTGTGTATCCTAATTGTTGTCATTGAAAGCAAGCATTTATTGAGGAGCTGATCCTATGTACACAGCTGGATTCTGAGGAATCAGGTAAGGGGGGGTCTAAACTTGAAGTTTAGAATCCTGTATCTGTACAAAACAAACTGTCTTCAAAAGCATTAGTAAATAAAAATAAATATTATTTTGTTCACAATTCCTTGGGTTGGTTAGGATGGCTTTTATGGTCCAGGCCAAATTAGTCCAACTGGTTGATTTAGAATGGTTTCACTCTCACATGTGGCAGTTGCCCAGCTGCTCAGACCTGAACAGCTCATCTTTGGTTGGCCAACTGAGATGACCTATCTCTTTGCAGTTTCTCTCATCCTTCACTGGCTAACCCAGGTTCCTTATATGGTGGTCTCAGAGTTTTCTATTATTCTATTGGCCAAAACAAGTCATAGTCAGATTCAAGCTTAGATTCAAAGAGTGAAGACAGAGACTGACTCTTGGGGACAAAAGTGGCAAATAAGCATGTATATAAGTGTGGGAAAAATGACTATGGCCATATTGCAAGCTATTCTTGGGACAAGGGTGATACATACAAATATAAATAACAATATGAAACGGCACAGGATACATGCCAGGAAAACCACATAGAGGAAGCCAGACTTGAATTGAGCAGGAGAGACGGAACAAAGATTAGATGGAGGTAGAAGAACATTCCAGCTTGAGAGAGCATCACAGATGTGGAAATGCATTTGATGTGTTTAGGGGGCAGTGAATGCATGGCTTTTATGTGTTTAGGGGGCAGTGAATGCATGGCATTTGATGTGTTTAGGGGGCAGTGAATGCATAGCAGAGAGCTCACTTAGTGGGTAAGGGGGGAACATAGGACAATAGAGTAGTTGACAGTCAAATTGGCAGGATCTTGATGTAAGGCACTTGGGCTTAACTCTCTAGGCAGTAGGGAGCAGTGCACATTTTTGATCCAGGGTCAAGCAGCACTTTAAGAATACTCTGCAATAAGGTACAGACTGGAGAGGGGATTCTGATTTTGCCAGAGGGAAGATATGATTTTGTACAGATGCAATGTCACACCTTGCCTACTGCATGAGTGGTCAAACACAAGAGGGGCTTTTTAGTGGAGGTTGTTCTTTGTTGTTCTTTTGTTTTGTTGTTGTTTTTAACATTATGTATACCTTGGTTACAGACACACAATACTTAACTTCTAGGGTTGTTGTAGGATTGAATTGTCAAATCTGTTTAAAGGGCTCTGCAGAGCACTTGGTTTTTTGTAATACAGAGTAGAGAGATTTTAGAAAAGGAGTCATAATAAGCAGGAGAAAAGCTTATGTGTATTGAGGCTCTGCTATGTTGAAATTCTTAATATTTTTGAAAAGGGACCCCATCATGTACTAGAACCCACAAATTATGTAACTATTCCTGGCCTTGTGGTTTGTGTGCTAAGTGGGAAAACCCATGCTAGATGTAGAGAAAGAGACTGGTTTGAGAATGACCTGTGAATCCTCTCTGTCCAAATGTGGTGCCACCTTAGCTCATTATAGATCAGGCTGGGTAGGAACCTGACAACCAAACGCCTGCAATTTTCCTTCTTTGTAATTAAACTTTCTTTTTTTTAGCAAATGTAAAAGTAGAAATGTCAACCTTTCCTTCTCCTAAACCTTAATACCTTGTGTATGCCTATCATTCATGCTGGGGGTGGAGGAGGAAGATGGGAAATGTGCTAAGGGTGGGATGGAACAGGAAATGGTCAATGAACAGAGATGGTGGAGGAGGCTTAGAAAGGTCCTAGAGAAGAAGCATGTGGGTGGGCTGACTTGCAAGGAATTCTATCACAATTTTCCACATCCCCTCTTGTTATCTTTTCTTTGTGCATTCAAGATGCAAGAAACAACAATGTTCAAGCATTCAGAGAGAGTGTTAAAGTACTTGCATTTATAGTAAATGTGTGTACTCTTACCTCTTACTTGGTTTATACACACACACACACACACACACACACACACATATATGTGTATATATAACTGGCTTCATTACCACATTAGGCCAGCGCTAGCATTGTTTTCTACTCATGTGATGGCCTATGTATTATGGATTAGTTTTAGTATTATTTGTATGTGAAACTGAATCTGAATTCTGGGTACTTTTGGAACACAACTTGTTTGTGAGCTGGGGTGGTACATATTTAATATTAGTAGAATATTGACTCACAAAGTCCCAAAGAGAGTTATGCAGCAAGAATACTCTAAATACATCTTAGAATGATATAGGAAACCGATCTCCATAGAGTCCTCCATAGGCAATGACAATGACTGGGGACATTCTGAGGGTTTTAGGAAGTGTAGGATGCCTAGTAAGGTGGTGCTTTCCTGTAATATCAGCTACTCAGGAGTCTGAGTAAGAAGAATCACAAGTTTGAGTCCAGCCTGAGCAGCTTAGCAAGACCCTGTCTCAAAAATAAAATAAAAAAGGTTAGAGATGTCACTCAGTGGTAGAGCACTTGCCTAGCATGCATGAGGTACTGGATTGAACCAAGCACCACGCACACTCTAAAGTACCAACCAAGAACTGGGTATACATAGCTTAGTGACAGAGCATTTGCTTAGTATGCACAAAGCCCCTGGGTTCCATCCCCAGTGCTGGGGGGAAAACAAAAAAGAAGTCTAGGATGCCTCCTCTTTATTCCTTTGATCTCTGACTTTTTGTTTTTGACTGGTATGTCTGAGCTAATATGTTAAGAGATCAATTTCCAAATATTTTTTCCTTCATTCTCATCTGAGCTGGTAGTTAACCCTGTTTTCATATCCCTAAGTCATTCTCTTCCAAAAGTCTGTGCTTTTAGGTCAGACCCGGGTAGTTTGGAGTAAACACAAAGGGAGAAGAGTTCCTTCTTGGCTAGACAGAGCATGTGGGGGCTGGAGAGTGTTTTACTGAGTCAGCTGAACCAGTCAGGTGCAAATGGGGGAAATGGCTGCATTTTACCTCTATTCTTTGACTTCAAACATTTTTTTGCTGCATTTCCATTCTTGACTCTTTGATGTCTCAGGCTAACTTTTATTTTTAGGGTTGTAAGCCTCCAATGGCATTTCATTTGAAATGTCACTCCCCTCTTCTCCGAGCAGGGCTGTGTGGCGGTGCAAGGTGGGTGCGGGCAGTCTCTTGGCTCTCCCTCCCCTTTCACATTGCAGTGTGTTCCAGCCCTGAGGAGAGGCCACATCCCTCTCCAGTCACTGACAGCTTCTCTCCTTTAGTGAGCTCTCCCTCTTGAATTTCAGTCCTCTACTTTTACCTAAACATGGAACAGAAGGTGAAAGGGCAGTTTAACTCTCTCCCTGTGGGTTCTATGGAGATGCCCTTTAGGATGTAAGTGTGAGGAAAGGATGCAGGAGAAATGGACACACACACACACACACACACACACACACACACACTGCTCTGTGAGGTCCTAAAACCAGAGAAATCTGAGCTGAGAGGCTCAGCAGCTTCCAGAGAGATGGGTGCAACCCAGAGAGGAGACTGGCACCCAGAGGCCATAGCCAGATTTGGTTATAGAGACAGATGTCCTCTTTTTCATGGATCATGGTGCTGCACACAATTTGAATGTCACTGCAGGTTGTGGTTGACAGAGTGCTCCCTGGAGCCTAGCCTCTAGCAGACCCTGCTCACTTCTATTCATAGTCAGGAGGCCATGATATACTTGGAAACTCAGGCCTCAGGCTGCCTCCACTCAGATTCCCACTCCCTGAGGCATCCTTGGTATACATGTGGGCAAAGAACCTGAGACCTGCAGAGGCCACTTGGGGACAGAGGAAAAGAGCTGGTTCTTTCCTACCACGCACACATACCCTGGCATGACGTAACCTAGGCAGAGGAAAGACATCCCAGAAAGGAGAGCTCAAGTCCTTTACAAGCCAGGAAGATTTGGGGCTGGGAGCCAACAATTAATCACTTTAAAAAAAAAAAATCAAGTCTTAGTTCATTTTGTGCTGAAAAAAAAAATCAAATGACTTTGCACACACAGATTAGTAAGAGAAAAAAATTAGAAAGTAAAATTAACCATTTGTCAAGTTATCTTCTTCCTCACCTCACCTGTCATCCATCCTTTCAAACATCTATTTTTGTAGTCACCTTCACTCTTATTCAGTTGTTGACTTTCATCATTGAGCTTGTGTCTGCATTGATTCCTTCAGCCATTCATTAAAACAAAAAACCCGCCACCTTTCTGTGATGGGGACTTAGGACAAAAAAAATCAACAACAACAAAAAAATATAAACAAAAATAAAAAAGCCTGAAAGAATCTCTGCCTTGGATGAATCTACGGTTGGAGGAAGGAAGAGGCATAATCCCCAGAAACATGCTCACCTTGACTACAAGCAAACATGCCCTAAATCATGGCCATTCTACTTTTTAAACTAGAGGTTATTTGTTTAGTAGCACCTCAATGTGATGGAGATGAACTAGTCCAATGACTGCTATTCCCTGCACTCCCAACTTCTCATCAGAGGGAAATGGTGGATGAAAAGCATTGAATTGAACTGATGCCATTCTGCCTGGACAAAAGAGCCACCACAAATGGCTGCCGGTTGTGTGTATACCAGTGTATGAGAGCATCTGTGCATGTATGTATATATGTGTGTGAAAGTACAAGTGCTTGCGTATAGAGAGCATCACAGGGATGCTGGATTAGGCACCCTGGTCTTGCCTGCTCAAGAGGCCTGACCAAGTTGTTCCATGTGGGGGGCCATGAACTCAGGAGAGAAAAAGGACAGGCAGAGAGCACTGCAGTTCCCTAAAGGCTTTCACCCTGTGGAACCAGGGAATGGTGGATTTGCTGAAACCTCCAATTTTGCTCTTCCTTCACTGGCAGTAAGTCTGAAACTGTCTGGCTCCTAGTAAAGAATTCTTACAAAAGAACGATTGCCATAATGCTGTGTAGGGTGTCCTAAAATTCAGTGTTATAAAATTCAGGGTCAAGTTACAAGAAAATAACTATAGTCAATGACATGTACAGCCAATGAAGAATTATGTTGAAACTTCTCAAGTTGACTCAGGTACGTTCCTGAGTATGGGGAGAGATCAACATTTTTCACACCCTGGTCTGGTAGTGCTTGGACAAGCTATGGTAGGAAGTGTAGCCTGGGAAGGATAAGAAGTTCATCTGGGCACAGAAAATTGCTATGGGACACCAGGGTTGTCTATGACATGAGCCACCCCAAAGCCTCTGTGTACGTATGACAAATATTAATATCCAACTTCCTGTTTGGTCCCTGAACTGTGAAATATCACCCTGTGAAAAGTAAGAAAAAGCATCATGTATTTTGACAGGGACCATTTTCCCTTTGTGAGACTGTCCAGATGGGAAATTCTGGTCTTTGAGACATATCATGATATGGGCAGGAAGTATGTCACTCCCAGTACCATAGGGCAGTCCTGGATCCAAAACTTGGTGACCTTGGTCAGATGACATAACCATAGAAGGCCCATGAGCATCTTGTAAGGAGGTGTTGTGTGGGAAGCCCCCTTCAATATCTCCTTCCAAGTGAGGAACTATGTTTTTGTGGTGTATATAGACATCATGAAATCCAGGAGCCCATAGCACCACTAGGGTATGGGAACCAGGGAGGGAAAGACAGTCCCCACCTGTGACATGGGAACTATAACCCTCATCATAGGACTGACTGAGGATGACTGTGGCAATGCATGTGACGTGTTGGGCATAGGGTTTAGCATGCAGGACATGCTCAGGACAAAACATGTGGGCATTTCTGCATGTTCAGTCCTAAGGGTGAACCTTGGCCTCACTAAACTTACTGACTGAATCTAATAGTGAAGTTGCTTATGCCAGTGACCCAAAAACATGATTCCCCTTACTAATTTTTTACACTTTTTTTGCGGGGGGTGGGGACTGGGGATTGAACCCAGGGGTGCTTAACCACTGAGCCACATCCCCAGCCCTATTTTTTGTATTTTATTTAGAGACAGGGTCTCACTGAGTTGCTTAGGGCCTCGCTAAGTTGCTGAGGCTGGCTTTGAACTCGCGATCCTCCTGCCTCAGCCTCCCGAGTCGCTGGGATTATAGGTGTGCGCCACCATGCCCGGCCCCCCCTATTCATTTTTAAAAAATTTTTTTACAGATTGCATTTTGATTCATTGCACACAAATGGGCCACAACTTTTTGTTTCCATGGTTGTACACGATGTAGATTCACACCATTCGTGTAATCATACAAGTACATAGGGTAATGATGTCTGTCTCAGTCCACCATCTTTCATACCCCTCCCCCTCCCCTACTCATTTCCCTCTATGTAATCAAAGTTCCTCCATTCTTTTCTTATACCCCACCCCCACTCCCATTATGTATCATCATCCACTTATCAGGGAATGTATTCAGCCTCTGGTTTTGGGGGATTGGCTTATCTCACTTAGCATGATATTCTCCAACTCCATCCATTTACCTGCAAATGCCATAATTTTATTCTTCTTTATGGTTGAATAACATTTTATTGTGTATATATACCACACTTTCTTCATCCATTCATCTGTTGAAGGGCATCTAGGTTGGTTCCACAATCTAGCTATTGTGAATTGAGTTGCTGTAAACATTAATGTGGCTGTGTTGCTGTAGTACGCTGATTTTTAGTCCTTTGGGTATAAACCAAGGAGTAGGATAACTTGGTCAAAAGGTGGGTCCAGTGGTGGAAGGAAAGATAGTGGACAGAAACAGACATTATTACCCTATGTTCAGTATGATTACATGAATGGTATGAATCCATATGTGTACAACCACAGAAATGAAAAGTTGTACTCCATTTGTGTACAATGAATCAAAATGCAGTCTGTAAAAATAGAAAAATAATAATTAAAAAAAAGGTGGATCCATTCCAAGTTTTCTGAGGAATCTCTATACTGCTTTCCAGAGTGGCTACCCCAATTTGCAACTCCACCAGTAATGTACAAGTGTGCCTTTTTCCCCATATCCATGCCAACATCTATTATTGCTTGTGTTCTTGATAATAGCCATTCTAATTGGAATAAGATGAAATCTTAGGGTTGTTTTAATTTGCATTTCTCTAATTACTAGAGATGTTGAACACTTTTTCATATATATGTTAATCACTTGTATATCTTCTTCTGTAAAGTGTCTATCCAGTTCCTTGGCCCAATCAAATCAATAAATTTGATTGGATTCTTTGCATTTTTGGTGTAAAGTTTTGTAAGTTCTTTATAAATTTTGAAGATTAGTGCTCTGTCTGAAGTGTGTGTGGACAAGATTTTCTCCCACTCTGTAGGCTCTCTTTTCACATTATTGATTGTATCCTTTGCTGATAAAAAGCTTTTTAAATTGAATCCATCCCATTTATTGATCCTTGCTTTTATTTATTATGATTTAGTAGTCTTGTTAAGGATGTCTGGTTCTAAGCCAACAAGATGAAGACTTGGGCCTACTTTTTCTTCTATTTGGTGCAGGGTCTCTGGTTTAATTCCTAGGTCCTTGATCCATTTGGAGTTGAGTTTTGTGCAGGGTGAGAGACCGAGGTTTAATTTCATTTTATTACATATGGATTTCCAGTTTTCCCAGCACCATTTGTTGAACAGGCTATTTTTTCTCCATTATATGTTTTTGGCTCCTTTGTCTAGTATGAGGTAACTGTATTTATGTGGGTTTGTCTCTGTGTCTTCTATTCTGTACCATTGGTCTACCTGTCTATTTTGGTGCCAATTCCATGCTGTTTTGTTACTACTGCTCTGTAGTATAGTTTAAGGTCTAGTATTGTGATACCGCCTGCTTCACTCTTCCTGCTCAAGATTGCTTTTCACTTTTTCTCCATTAAAATGATGTTGGCTGTGGGCTTAGCATAGATAACCTTTACAATGTTGAGGTATGTTCCTACTACCCCTATTTTTTCTAGTGTTTTGAGCATGATAGGGTGCTATACTTTGTCAAACACTTTCTCAGCATCTATTGAAATAATCATATGATTCTTAACTTTAAGTCAATTGATGTGATGAATTACTTTTATTGATTTCCATATGTTGAACCAACCTTGCATCCCTGGGATAAACTCTACTTGATCATGGTGCACTATCTTTTTAATATGTTTTTGTATGCAATTTGCCAGAATTTTATTAAGGATTGTTGCATCTATGTTCATCAGGGATATTGGTCTAAAGTTTTCTTTCCTTGATGCATCTTCGTCAGGTTTTGGTATCAGACTGATACTAGCTTCATAGAGTTTAAGGTTGCCCATGATTCCAAATTTCAGGTGTGATTTAAAACATGTTTCAAAATAACATTTACAATATTTTGGGCTGGGGATGTGCCTCAGAGGTAGAGCACTTGTTTGGCATTTGTCAGGCCCTGAGTTCTTTCCACAGCATTGTAAAAATGAAACTAAGAAACATTGATAGTATTTACTCATTTTCTAGTATTCTATAGTCTTAAAACTTTAATCAGTTATAATAATAAAAGAGTTATAGTTACAGGACACTGAATTTTGGTTGTTATGGGAAGTTTGCATAAAATAGGTGGTATATTTGAGATGAAATCACCTCAAATGATATCAAAGGGTTTTTTTGACCCTGCTCTCATTTGAGTTGGTCTCCTTTGTTATGAGGTTATGTCAAGGTATCTATAAACCAATGTGGTATGCAGAATTTCAACCTGTCATTACTTCCAAATGAAAATTTCAATATTTCAAAGTCTTTTGGCAAGAAATTAATGACACTCTCAAGTTAGGAAAATTCATGGAGGCTTTAATGAAATAACAGTGTGGGCTGGGTACTGGGAGACTACAAGGAATAGTGCAACTCCCCGCGACTGCTATGGAAATCTAGGAGGAAACCACATATAGGTGTGGAGGCCTCCAGGACCTTAGGTTCAGGAAGTAGCCCACTCAAAGTGATCTTGCCCAGAGAAAGCTAGGGGAATAAATACTCAGACTTTACTCTCCCTTGCCCATCCCATGTAGCTGTTCTCCATGGGCCGAACTCACCTAGTCACCAGAGAGCCCTTGACCTGTCCATCTGGTCAGCCTTTAGGCAAAAATCAGAAGATGGGGGAAGAGGAGCAGAGCACAGATATGGAAGACCATTTTTCAGGAGAATGAGTTTCCAATTTTAGATATGCACTTCTAGATAGAGAATTGAATGAGCTTTCTCTGGTAGGTACAACATAGCAGGGTGACACCTAAAGAACTAAAACAACATGAGTAAACCAAAGAGCTGAAAAATATGCACCACTGGACTTTTTACGTCAGAGTAGGTTTTAATGCAAATATGATCTATACAATTCACAAGAATAAAATGTCAGTCAATCTGCATGTGATCTGGGTTCCACCTAGGGCTGGTATGTGTGTGTGTGTGTGTGTGTGTGTGTGAGCTGAGTCCCTCTCACATGCAGAATCAGAAGGTTCAAGGCACTTGTTACATGTAGGTCAGACTTAAGCTAACAGCTGGTCTCCAGAGATTATGTAAGAAAATAATAACTATGCAAGTGAGCACATGGATGAGCAGGCTTTCTCTGGCAAGAACTGAAACTGTGATGTCTTCCCCAACACCTTCATTAGGGTTGGGCTCTGCAACTGAGAGTTTCCATCATGCTCTCTCTCTCAGCCCAGGAGAGTTGTTGTCTTTATTGATTCCTCATTACCAAGACCTGGTGTGACCCATTGCAAAGCCAGCCCAAGTCATGACAACAATAAAAACAAAGGGGAAGGCAGGATAATCATATAGCCAGGATACCAAGGCTAAGACAGGGCCTTGAGAAGATACAAAGAGGCATTCCAGAATATATACCCAGAGAAACAAGGATCAGAAAAATGGGGACCTGGAAAACAAGGAAGTAATTTTTAGAGACTTTATGGGTTTGACTGCTAAATACATATATTTCAGAAACTGTGGATAGCTTGGTTTTCAAGCATGATTAATTCTGCCTAGTGAGGAGAGTGGATAGCATTCATTTGGAGAGATTGTCTGTCTGTCTATCTATCTATCTCTCCTTTTGAAATGGACCCTGGTGGGCTTCCAGACTAAGGAAACAACATGAGGCCTGGGATAGGGAGCAGCATGTGGTACTGGGGGCTCAGAGAAGGAGCAATAAGACCAAGCTCATGGTCAGAGGAATCATGGCAGTGCATTGTTGGAAAGAGGGGCCTAGTATAGTGGAAACATGTACTAGGTAGAACATACTGACATATTTAGGCAAAATGTTTTATATATTAGAAGATCCAACTTTTTTGTCATATATAGTTTTAGAATCAGAAGTCATTTTGCCAATAAGAAAACCAAGTAATGTTTAAGAGATACACAGATCTGACATACAATATGTGCAATCATTTATGAGAAAAAAAATGGTATACAAAAAGACATTTTTCCTAGTATTTGCTTTCTAGTGAATCTATTTTGGGATAAGCAGCTTCATGAAATTGGAATTCTTATGCAATGTGCTATAATGACTAGCCTAAAAATGTAGACTTCACATTAAATACTCTGAGGCAGTATAGACAAGTAGCTTTCAATCTAGTTGGAAAAATATACAGGAACCAATGAGAAAATAGCATGAGGTAGGTTTAACAAAGGGCTTAGCTGTGTAGGTCTGGTTGTCACGGTGACAGAAATTCTGAGAAAAGTCTTTGTGGTGCTGACAGGTTCTCAGGAAGTCAAGAAGAATGCCAGCTGGGTCTGGAAGGAGGAAGATGATCTGAAGCATGTATAAGAGAGAAACCTGCTGCCTGAGAGCTGGAGACTATGAGTATAGAAGAGAGGTGGGAACCAACTGAGCTGAAGGTCCTGAGTGAGGGGGCTGAGAAAGATCATCGCTACCACATCTGAAATAGTACTCATTCTCAGAAGTCATTGGTTGCTGAAATATTTGGGTCAGATGAGAAAGAAGCCCTTCATGAATTCAGCCCACAAGTTGCCACTAGAACATCATTCCGACACCAACTTCATTCTTCCTGGGGGCTGGCAGGGACAATTAAAAATAATGACACTGTTTCCTATTTGTAAGAATGTTGAAATCAACAATAGCAATTAGGATTGTCAGTTGTTGACATTTTCTGCATTATTTTTATTTAATTATTTTAAATAACAACCAAAAATAGTTAAAACAGCCACAAATAGCTTTACTGATGAATTCAACCAAATCCTTAGAGAAGAAATAATATGCAAATAATATGTTCTTCTTGATCATTGAAGAACAGAAAATATGTCTAAACTCAATTAGGTTATCCTAATATCAAAGCAGGCAAAAACATGACAAGAAAAGAAACCAAAGACCAATATTTCTCATGGACATAGATGCAAACAGTTCTTAATAAAATTGTAGAAATTTAAATTCAATATTAAAAGGATAAGATATTATACCCAAGTGAGATTTGGTCCAGGAATTCAGGATTGGTTTAACATTTAAAAATCAATTTGATTTGTCATATTAATGGACAAGAAAAGCTATATGATGTCCTTAATAGATGCAGAATAAGCATTTGAGGAAATCCAATCTCCATTCCTGATTATGAACTCTCAATAAACTAGGAGTAGAAGGGAACTTCCTCATCTTGACACGTGTGAGTCAGCTTTCCATTTCTATGACAAGATATATGGATAAAACTGTAAGAAGAAAAGTTTTACTTTGATTCACAGTTTTGTAGGTTTCAGTCCACAGTCAATTGTCTTGTTGCTTTTGGGCCTGTAGAGAGGCAGCACATCATGGAAAGGAGCATGTGATGGAGGAAACCACACACCTCATGGTGACCAAGAAGGAGAGAGGAAGAGAGGAAGGGGAGGGAAGGTGCGGGGTCCCCAAATTCCCCAAAAGGACCTGCCCCAAATGACCTAACTTCCTTCTGCCATCTCCCAAGCCTTTAACACATGGACCTTTGTAGGACGCCCTGGATCTGAACTACAGAAGGACATCTAAAAACCCCACAGCTAATGGTCAAAGATGAATGCTTTCCCTCTAAGATCAAGAATTAAAAAAAAAAAAAAAAAAGAGGGGCTGGGGTTGTGGCTCAGTAGTAGAGCCTAGCACACGTGAGACCCTGGGTTTGATCCTCAGCACACCACATAAAAATAAAAAATAAAGGTATTGTGTCCACCTACAACTGAAACAAAAATTAAAAAACAAAAAAAGAATACAAGCTGAGTGCAGTGGCACATGCCTGTAATCCCAGCGGCTCAGGAGGGTGAGACAAGAGGATTGGGAGTTCAAAGCCAACCTCAGCAAAAGTGAGGCACTAAGCAACTCAGTAAGTCCCTGTCTCTAAATAAAATAAAAAATAGGGCTAGAGATGTGACTCAGTGGTCAAGTGCCCTGAGTTCAATCTCCAGTACTCCTGCCAAAAAAAAAAAAAAAATACAATAAAGATATCTGTTCTCATTGCTTCTATTCTACATTTCACTGGAGATTCTGACCAGTGCAATAAGCAAGAAGAAAAGACCAAAGATTTGATTGACTCAGCACTGACACCAAGAAACAGGGCTGGGTTCTCCAGGAATGCCTCTGATGTTCTCCTGCATATGACTGGACATCAGATACATTGCTTATGTAAATGAGCTTAGTCATTGTGTAGCTTTGTGGCCTTATAACATTTCTTAACCTCTTGGAACCAGTTTCCTAAGTGTTGGGATGACCATAATAGCAGATCCGTTGTGAAGATTAAGTGGAGTAAGTATACACATGAAAATGGTTATAAACTGTAAATGGCTGTTCCAATGTTGGGTTTGTTACATACATGTTGAATGGTGGCAGGAACAATGTGATCCTTTGAAGATGCAACAGGGAGATGTGAGGGTTGGGATTTGAGGAGCTGGGTTACCTAGGTGCTCAAGGAGGGGCTGGAGATCAGGCTAGAGATGTGGTCCAATACTTGCTAGGTGGTAACTGGACCAAGCCTCTGAGCACATTGAGTGGGATACCAGCTTGGGCTGCACCTCTCCTCTCAGGTATGGCAAAGGTGGGGTATGGTAGTTAGTAGGAGGAAGGGGCAGGGGACACAAAGGCCCTGGATGAGATGAGCGCGTGAGTTCCCTCCTTACTGCTCTGTTCTCTTTGATGAACTTTAGATGCTCTCTCCAATCCCAAAGACTCCTCCTGGTTCAGGGGAAATAACCCATGGTGGGCCCCCAGGGCTTGGTGACTCAACACTTGACCTCTTTAGGGAACATCTGCTTTCTAAGATGGTGAAGGTTGAAGGCAGTACCTCAGTGGCTCTCCAGGGCTTTGCAGGGGCACTGGGACTTCTACCCAGAAGGTATTTTAATCACATTCACTATAGAGTCCTCTCTTCTCAGACTGAGTAGACAGATGGCCTGCCCTCTAGCAGGGAATAAGGCAGGCAAGCAAAAAACTGTCATGAGAGAATGGAGCAATTTTTCAGGAGGAAGCACCACATGGGAGAGAGAAGAAGATGGAGAAAGGCAGAGCAGAAGTGGTTGTTAAATGGTCTGCCCACAACTGGTCCCAAAAGGAGGGCTCAGCCATATAAAAGCCACCTGTTCTGGTCAGCTCCAGATAATGGCCAGGAGAGTCAGGGACTAAGGAGGATCACCTGAGTGCGCTTGTTATGACTGTGCATATGTTAGTGTGCAGCTGTGCTTCTGGGAAGATGAGAGGAGGCAGAATTCCACTGTTCTCAGAATTGAGTGCCTGATCAGGTGTTTGCCTGAAGCAGAGTGCAATCATTCAGATCTTTGTGGAATCACAAAGCATTATGTTCCAGGTCTGCGAACAAAACATGGGCTGTTGGATGGTTGCTTCAAATACTAAGAAATCAAAGAGGCTTGTTGGGCCACCACTTAATTTGGCAAGTCCTCTGGCATACCTGGCACAGTTTGGGGAGGCTGTATCACTTCTGGACTTTTGACAGTTGTACATTTTGAGAGTGGGCTGGGTCTAAGGTGTGGATCTTGGGAGTTGTAACTATAGAAAACAGTGAGGGGCTGGAGATATAGCTCAGTTGGTAGCGAGCCTGCCTCACAAGCACAAGGTCTTGGGTTCAATCCCCAGCACTGCAATAAATAAGTAAATAAAAAGAGGAAACAATGAGGAATAAAATAATTAAAATGAAGAAAATGTTCAGATACTCCTTAGCTGTGATTTTCTTAAACCCAGAAAGGTTGAACAACTGGTAATTGCTTTAGGTTTTTTTTTTTTTGTTTTTTTTTTTTTTTTTTTTTTTTTTTTTTTGTAGTGCTGTGGATTAAACCCAGGGCCTTGTGTTTGCAAAGCAAATACTCTACCAACTGAGCTATATTCCCAGCCCTGCTTTAGCGTTCATTATCATGACTATCCATAGTCCTAAAGGACTGATATCTAAACCCTTTTGGGTTCAGAGACCCTTCCTCGTACAGAAGCTGAAAATGTCAGATCCACATTCTCTGTTTCTTGTAGCAAGGGTCTGAGCACAGGCCACAGGTTGCCCCCACCCAATGGCCTTGCTCAGACTTTCTTTTGGGAGAGAATTGCAGGAAGGAGACTGGCAGAGGAAGCAGCATCCCACCTGTCTGGCCCAGGCATGGAGGAGTAGGTGCTAGTAGTCACTCACCCATGGTGACTGGAGCACAACTCAGTCACAGGCTCCTTTCAAACTCTGACCATACTCTAGCTTTGCTTTGCTGCTTGGGACAAAATAACAACACTCCAAGGCCAAGAACGCTTTTGGCAAATTTTGTTCATTTCCCACCCTCTCTTCCTAAGCCCTTCAGCTAATCAGTGAGTGTCCTTGGACCAATTCTATCACTGCACTTGAAGCAGTGCTACTTTGGCACACATGAACACATCTGTTGTTTGATGTCTACCCAGAGCTGATCCTGGGGCTGGCATAGGGAGACACCAGAAATATGAGATGAAAGAAGAATGAGGAAGCAGGAAAATCACAGGATGAGTGACTTTTATAGACAAACATAGTCTTATAAATCATCACTGATTTAGAGATGAGGACTTAATGGTGCAGAACAATAGCATGCTTCACTTGAAGTTTCACTTGAGTGATTTCTACAATCTTTTACTGCCTCTTTCCTTTCTAGGTGCATTTATTTGGCAAAAGTAGTTATTCATCATAAAGTTCAATGAGGGCTGGGGATATAGCTCAGTTGGTAGCGTGCCTGCCTCGCAAGCACAAGGCCCTGGGTTCAATCCCCAGCACCGCAAAAAAAAAAAAAGGTTCAGTGAAAAAGTCCTGATCATGTAGAATAACTGTAACTCTCATTTGCTGCTGGTACCACCACTTATTAAAACTGTTGGACAATATCTATTAGACCACACTCTAACACCAAGAAATTCCATTCTTGGAATAACCCAACAGACATGTGTAACTATGCACACTAAAATATATGTGTGCACAATGCTCAAAGCAGCTCGATTCAAAAGAAACAAAGATGCTGGAAAGTACCTTAATGTCCTGCAGAAGAATAGGAACATTGCAGGATATTGCTGCAAAGGAAATTGTACAGCAATGACCATGAAGTACTGCCATAAGCCACAAAGATGGATCTCACCAGAGTGGGTAGATATGCAAGAATTTGTACGATGTGTATATGATTGCATTTCTATAATATTCAGAACTAATCTCTGGTGTTAGAAGCCAGACCGGTAGTACTTGGGGTGTGGTTGTCTTCTGGGAATGGCAATGGGCATAAAGGAGGGACTTTAAGGTACTAATAACATTCTAACCCTTAAAGTGGTTCATCAACTATGCTACTCTAAAAATTCATCTGGTTGTTCACTTATGATTTGTGTACTTTTCTGTATGTGAGTTATGCTTTAATAAAAGTGTACATTTAAAAAAAACTTTCTAACTGGGCAAGGTGGTACATGCCTATAATTCCAATGACTCAGGAGGCTGAGACAGGAGGATCCCAAGTTTGAGGCCAGTTTCAGCAATTTTTTTTTTTTTTTTTTTGGAACCAGGGATTGAACTCAGGGACACTCGGCCACTGAGCCACATCCCCAGCCCTATTTTGTATTTTATTTAGAGACAGGGTCTCACTGAGTTGCTTAGGGCCTCGCTAAGTTGCTGAGGCTGGCTTTGAACTCGCGATCCTCCTGACTCAGCCTCCCGAGTCACTTGGATTACAGGCGTGCGCCACCACGCCCGGCTAAGTTTCAGCAATTTAGTGAGACCCTGTCTCAAAATAAAAAACAAGAAGGAATGGAGACAAAGCTCAGTGGTAAAGCACCTTTGGATTCAATCCCCAGCACCACTTTCTATCCCCCAAATCTCTGACAACACAGGTAAACAAAATTGATTAGTTCCAAAGACCTGAAGTCAAAAAGAGTTACAAGACTTAAAAGAATACAAACAGTTATGTTGGTGCTGGATCATTTCCTATAAGGAAAACCCAATTATACAGCTGCTTGCAAGAACTTATTTTTATTAGAGCATAGTCCAAAAACTGTTCGGTTCACACTGACAACCTCCAATCTTTGCAAAAAATTCTTATCCTTAATGCAAGCAGGTGGGAACCAAGCAGGACATTTTAGAAAGAGCTCTATGGCAGGGCCAGGGAATTGTGAAAGTAGACATGGAGCAAGGCAAGAGGCCAGAGCCACTAGCCATATAAGTCCAGGAAGTGGGATCAAAAGAGTCAAGGCAGGAGTTGAGCCAGGTTAGGGGTGGAATTCAGCCCTCCAAGAGCCCTGAAAGAACTGGGGTGGAGAGGAGGACAGCTGGTCTTAATCAGAACCCATTCAACATTCTAGTGCCCCAATGTGAGAGTTAAAAAGGAAAGATGAAAGGACAGGACATAGGGCATCCTACATAGTGTGAGTCTTTAGAGACTAAAAGAAAGTCTAAAAATTTGTAAGCATGTTCCATTTCTTGTGTTCCAATGTCCAGCTTCCTTGGACAAGGCAGAGGATGGGAACTTCTTTGTCCCATCAACCTCTGGGTTCTCTCCAGGGCCATGCCCAGGAAGAAAACTGCTGACAGTCAGTTCTCCCACCGTTCTTTGCCCAGAATGGATCTCCCTCCCTCAGCCACACCCTCTGCTGGCTCTATCCCTTGTCCCCAGGGCTGGAACACATTCTGGAGGCTGGACTGGTTGGCTCACCTACTTCGGAGCAAGAACAGTAACATCTTGTGAGTGCTGAGTAAAGGGTTTCCCTGGAAGAGGCCTCAGTCTTTCAGAGTCTTTGGGGGATTTTTCATGAGCTTAGAAAAGGAACATCTCTGAGCCTCCATATCACCTCTGTTAGTTCCATAATCAACTGTCCCCAAAGCTTTTGGACTGACCTTCTCTAGAACTGTATCAATGTACCTGTACAGTGACAGAAACAAACTGTCACATGTGAATAAAAGCAAACAAAAACAAACAACACTGCAGCAGAGTTAGGGAAATCAAACTGAAGGAAAATGGAAGCAGGCTGACAATTTAAGAAGGCAAGTATTGTCCCAGCCTGGGGATTAGCAAATTTGAGGTTTTAGGAGAGAAAAAAAGGGAGAAAATCTCAGAGATGGAAGAATTATAGTAATTAGAATTGTTTTCTTTCTCTACGGGATGCACAAAGAGTGTTAAAATAATAATTCATTTTAAGTAATGGGTGGGACCTTTGGTAAGAGAGGAGGAAAGGACCAGTGCCCAGAGAGGGATTCATAGGGGTGGGTACCAAGGGTGGGGAAAATGCCACCCTGGAAGCATGATCTTGCCTCTCACAATGAAAGGTAAGTACCCCATTATTTGGGAAGTCCTTTGTCAGCCTTTTTGGGCTGTATGTGTAGTGCTAAATTGATGTTTACTTAACATACATGGACTTAAGAAGTAATTCCATTAAGCAAAGGGTCCCATAAAACTATTTTCCCTCATTCAGACTTTGCAAAACAATATTACCTGTTGAGGCCAAAATTCAGAGAGAAGATTGCATGAGCCTGGTTGTGCCAGGTATGTCTATGCATGAGGCACAGTACCTGATTCCAGGGGTTGCCATTTGCATTGTGATTGCTGTAAAGGCCACTCTGGAATTCTGAGCTGTGCCCAACCTGCCCAAGTGGACATACAACTTGGCACTGCCAGGAAGTTTTTCATAGGTCCCTTCTCAGCCTTCTCTCATGATACCATTAAAGGGTGGTTTTTCCAAATCTTGCCTATGACCCTTCCCAAGCCTCTGCCATCTTCCTTCTACTAGCAGGTGATGCTGCATCCTCCCCTTCCCTGTCCCCGCAAAAGTCAGGACTACAAGTTGGAGATCATATCAACTCCCTGCCTTCTCAATTAAAAATGCATCTCTTTATGGGTCTGCATGTCCCTCTCCCAGCCCAGCTGAAAGGGAAGATGAAGTTCCTTGACCCTCACTCAAGCTCCTTATCTAGGGCCTTCTCAGGACTCCAGCACAGGCTATAGGCCATATACACCCTGGCCTGGGCAAGAGGGCTCCCTTCTTGCTGTGCCCTTCTTCACAGACATGGGCCCAGGGTCCTGCTTTGAGAATGTGTTCTGGGTACTGAGAACCTGAGAATCTCCTGCCCAGATGGTATCCCCTTCAGGGACTCTAAGACCCTTGTTGTAGTTTTGAGGTATCTGCCCAAAGACATGAGGGGTGGTCAGCAGGAGGCTGTTTGTGAGGCTGGAGGAGAGGATAGATGAAGCTTGGATATGTGGGTTGATTTCCACATGTAAACATATCTCCCCCCATGATTCCCTCAGGAGCAAAGGATGAAAGGGAGAGGGGCTGGAGCTAGAATAGCTCTGTCTACACTACAATATCCAGAGCAGAACTCCAAGGAATTTGAGAATTTTTAATCCAACTCTGGCCTTCTGATTTATGAAAATATGTTTGCCAAGGTAGAAGAGTAGACCACATTTTAGTTTATAGCTTTTTAGCTTCATTTGTATGAAGACTGGGGTTGTGGCTCAGATGAAGAGCACTTGCCTAGCATGTGTGAGGCACTGGGTTCAATCCTCAGCACCACATATAAATAAATAAAGGTCCATCGACAACTGAAAAAAAATTAAAATAAATAATTAAACAAATATCAAGGCCCCCATTTATAATCTTGCCCTAGATCCAGCAAATGTTAAGGTTAGGCCTATTTTCAATCACTCTCTCTTTCCTGCCTTTAAATAGTTCCATGCATCTGTCAGGTGAGAAACAAGGAAGTAACTAAATGAGCAAAGGCCTGTCCCCAACCCTCACTGGCCCCATCTCTCTCCTAAATACAGATTGTTTAACTAATTAGGAACTCAGCAGACTGTCACAGAGGGACTGCAGTGCTCAGAAAACAATGAAGAAACTACCTCTGCCCAAGTAAGTCTGTGAACCACAAGTATTTACCTCACATATACTTTGGTCTGTGATGGAGAAAACACAGGCAACTTCAAGAAGATTCTTCAAAGAGGTATCCCAAAAACAAGCACCACTCTCATACCCCTGAGAAGGCTGTGACTAATTTCTGAGGGACTCCATTAGCTTCCTGTTGCAATGGATTTGTCTTTGGATGCTTATCCCATAGCTCAGAATATGCAATACACAATGTGCGGTCTCTTGCAGTGACTCTGAGTTGGGGGTTTAGAGGGTCCTGACTTCCTGAGCTTCAAGGGTTTTTATCCCCATAATCAAGAAGTCCCATATCAACTGGAGCAGTCATTTTTTATATGGCAAGCTGCTGCTAGTATACTTCATGCATATTAACAAGATACACAATATGTCTTCTATCCAGCAGCTTCATGATCCCAAATATCCAACCTATTTCCTGACATTTTTGAGAAACAATAAACTAGGCACTCTATGTCTTAGATGATACTGAGTAACTTAAAAAGTACACTCTTTGTGTATAATCCTGAAGTCTTAGCTGAGATCAAGACTTTGGCTGAGACTGCATAACTGATGCACCTCAGTCATGTCACCAGCATCCTAGGGTGGCTCTATCTAACAAGCTTTGGCAAAGGAGGCATGGTACTGGTAAAGGACTCAGGTGCTTGCTGAAGCGGAAGTGCACAAAAAAGGCTCATACTGCAGCAAAGATAAGATACACCTTGCAAGTTCTCAGCCATAACGTGGGAAAGAATTTGGGGGCGGCTTAGGTTCTGTCTCATTATGCAAGCTAGCAGAATATGGGTCATCAGTGCTAATTAATGTATGCCAATGCACACAGAAACATGAGTTACAAATGCCACAGGATGTTTGGAGTCCCCTTTTGCACCAACATTGGGCAGTGACTGGTGCTGCCAAGATAGATGTGGAGCAGGTTTCTTGCCAGCTCAAAGACTTTGCTTCCTTGCATGGATGTCCTCCAGCATTTCTCTCATGTTCTTTCTTGCTACCATCTTTTGGTGCTCTGCCACTCAATCCTTGATGACTTTGGCAACTGCCCACAAGGAGTTTATATCCAGCTAAGAAGACAAATAAATGCCTCTCCTTCCCTACTAGATTGGAGGCTCCTGAAAAGCAGGAACTAAGAATAGTCCATTATCTTCATCCTCAGTAATTAGTATATAAAAGGAAATCAAGGGATACTGGATAACTCTGACTGATGGGAACATGGAACTGAACCAAAGGGATTAAAAAAGGATAAAAACATTGCATGTCAACCAAGCCAGAAAGGGTAAGTAGAAATTAATGAGAATGTAGGAGGGTGGTGTTGGGGGAAAGGCAGATTCCAGGAAGGAGCAATGAGTCTCTAGGTACTTAATGACGAAGGGGCACAGCTGGTTGTTGGAACTGAAAAAAGTGAAAACTGATTGGGAGGCAGAGACCTGGGGCAAAGGCAAGACTGGAGAGATGGCAGGTCTTTGAAGGTCTTTGAAATCATGTTGTGAATATTGGGCCTCATTTGAGGATCCGCAATAAGCCACTGAAGTGTTTCAAGCAGGGGACATGATCTGAAAACTGCAGTATTATCTTCAATGAGATCATCTGGATCAACAGGGGGAGCAGGGAAACAACTCATAAGGCAATGTGCGAGTCCAAGAGAGACAGACGATGGTGGCCAGGACAGGGTTATGGTGGAGGCATATGAAGAGGAGGAATCAAACATGACTCCCAGCTTTTTAGTTTGAACAAGTAGTAGATAATTGTGGAATTTAGTGATATAGGAAACACTGAAGGAGGAGAGGGAGGATAATGAATTCTGTTTTGTCATGCTGAGTACAAAATGCCTGTAAGCATTTGCATTTATTATGTATCTGGGTGGGGATTTTATATCTTGGAATATATCTTTGGAGAATGAATCAGGTAAGAAATACACATGGAAAGTAGTCTCTATGAGATAATAATTTAGGCCCCAAGAGTTGGTACATGGCTGAGGAAACTATAGAATGAGAAGGACAGGGTAGCTTAGACATGAAACTCTCAGTGTGCAAGGACTGAGAAGGAAGAGCCTGGTTCCAAACAGGGCTTCTCATGAGAACATCTGGGAAACTTTTAAAATATGCATCTTTAGGAGGATGTGGAATATCATTACATATTTTGAAAATTCTGTAATAGCAGTAGAAACCATTTGGTAAAAGAAGATGACTATCAAAGAGGTAACCAGTGGTTGAGGGGTGGATGGTGGTGTTTCAGATATGAAGGGAGAATTTCAAAAAGAAAGTAATCTTTTAAAGTAGGACTGACTTTAGTAACAGGAAGCCAAACGGTGGTGCATCCACTTGTCTGACTCCTTAAAAGTAGGAAATTAGTGTTTGAATTCAATAAACATTACAAGGAGGAGCCTAGCAAAGTCCCCTGTGCTCAATGTCCTCAGACAAATGGACAAAACTGAGATGGGAAGGACAGAAGGAAGGTGCTTTAGATGGCAGAAAGCTTCTCACTGGAAGCAGAATTTGAACTGAGGCAAAACAGATGGTAATGAGACAAGCAGCTAAGCATTCCTAGGAGAGGAAATAATGGAAACAAAAGTATGAGTTAAGAGAACAATGTACACTCTAGGAAACAGAGTTAGTTTCTTGGATGGAGCAAAAGGCATTAAGTGTTAGGAATGAGGGTAGTGCCCAAGTAACTAAGGACCTTCTATAGCAAGTTTGAAGTTATTTGGCCCTTATCTTCAAGGTAAAAGGACCCAAGGAATAATAAAGTAAGTGTTGCAATTAGATTTGTGATTTATAAAGCCCATTCTGGCAGCTAGTGGGAAGGATGGTCTGGGGTCAGGGATGGATTAAGATGGAGACCCAAACTCCCATTTGGAGACTGTTGCAAGGATCCCATGGGAGATGGGTTATCAGGGCAGGAGCAGTGAAGAAGAGAGGTGAGCTGAGCTGAGGGGGTGACTGGCATAGGAGGTGGGTGGGAACCAGAATTTTGCCTTGGTGACTGGCTAATTGAAGGTATGAGTCCTTGAGATGAGGAATAAGGAACAAACTAGATTTAGGGGAGGATAGGAGTAGATATTCAGTATGGCAGAAAACATTTCGACACTGGTAGGTTATTCCAAACTCCAAAAGAGAAAAGATATCAGTAACAAAATTGTTTCCTTAACTGCTCTTTTGCCTGTAAATCATTCTATAGCATTCTTCTTTCAAATATCCAGACTCATGTCACTTTAGTTTCCAACTAGTCACTGCAGGAAGTCCATTCATTTATTATTTACTTCGTTCAAACATAATTACAAAGCACCAATAACTTGCAAGTTACTGTGATTATGAACAGACAAGTAAGACATAACTTGCCTTCTCCTCAGAGATTACATTCTAGTTGGAGCCAAAAGGACAATAACCACCCAATTATAAATCTTGTAGTTTGATGTCATAAAGATTCTGAAGGAGGATAGAGTAGTGTGAGGCAAAGAACAATGGGATGAGGCACAGAGATTAATAAATACACTTGGTCTGTGACCTCCCTGAAATCTGTATGTAAAATTTTGTCTCTATTCATTTGGCGGGAGGAGTAAAGAAAAAGGAAGGGTAGCATCCACAACAGGTCTCTGACCCCTAAAAGGTAAAAAAACACTATCTTTCAAATTCATTTGGATAATAACTTGGCAATCTGTCTAATTCACTCATAATGGACTACATGGTCTTTTTATTTTTGTGGTACTGGGGATTGAACTAAGGGCCTCATACCTGCTAGGCAAGCATTCTTACCACTGGCTACACCCTCGACCCTGGACTACCTTCGTTCTTTTTTTACATTTTAATTTTTTAAGTTGTCAAGGGACCTTTTATTTTACTTATTCGTGGTGCTGAGACTCGAACCTAGTGCCTCACACATGCTAGGTTAGCGCTTTTCTGCTAAGCCACAACCCAGCCCCACCTTTGTTCTTACAGACATCAAAAGTCACCAATCTTCTGACTTAACGTGAGAAAAGGCAACATGTTCATTAATTCTTAAAAGCCTAGTTATTTTAAAAGATCAGATGTTCCCTGGGAATTTCCAAGCACGGGCCCAACGCCTGAGAAACAGGGCACCGCCTGGCCGACACCTTCCGGCCCCGGCGGAATAAATGACTCCGAGCTCCGCCTTTTAGATTCGACCGAGAGAAGTCGGCGAAAGCTGTGGGAGTCCAGACCAGGTTTTCAAGCAACAAGACGGAAGTAACAACGAGCCGGAAGTTCCAAAGCCAGCCCTGGGAAAGGGGGAGGGGGGAGCAGGAGAAAGACTCTGGGAGGATGGCGGCTCAGATTCCAATTGTGGCAGCCACTTCCACCCCTGGGATAGCCCGGAACAGCAAGAAGAGGCCAGCCAGCCCTTCCTACAACGGCAGTAGCGGAGGGGGCTACGGCGCCAATAAAAAGAAAAAGGTATCCACCTCTGGCTTTGCGCAGGTACGCTGTCGCCCTTCTGTTCTGCGCGTGCGCGGGACCGACAAAGCGAAGGCGCATGCGCACAGCCTGAGGGGCGGAGTGAGGGGCGGAGTGGGGGAGTGGAGTGGGAGACGGGCGCGTGCGTAGTGCCGGGCTGGGCGCTAAAGTCTGGCCGGCTGAGGCAGGTGCTGGTCCGTGGTATCAATGAGTGTATTTTCCCGTCTTAGTTTGGACGCTTCGGCTTTAATTAGAGTCATCACCCACCTTGTGTTGTGAGGCTAGAAGGGGAGATGGGTGGTTATTGCAGATTTAGTACAAGGACCGCCCATTCCCATCCAGGTCGCATTTCGAGTGAGGCACAGGACTTTCCTGAGTGTCATTGAAAGGTAGCGGTTCTCCCCTTGGTTCATCCTATAGACTTTCGCTGAGCGTCTAAGGTGCAGAGCGCCTTAATGTCCTACATGGAGGAATATGGAGGTGCACCCATAACGTATGGTTTCCCTCATTTAGGACATTTGTTTTTTAATTCCAGTGTGATGATACCTGAGCAGAGGCAGGCTGGCCTCTTGAAACATCCTTTGTGTTTTCAAACATAATGTAAATGAAATCACACCGAACATATTCTTTTGTGTCCCTCTAGGTTCCTTTGTGAAAATGTTTTTTTTGAGAGTCGTTCATTAAGTACATCTGACATCTTGTTCAAACATTAACTACTGTGGACACTTGAGTTGTTTGTAGGTTTTGGCTTTTGTGCATTAGCTGTGATGAGCACTCGTACAAATCTCTCTCTTCAGTATTAGTGGAATTGCTGGGTCAGAAGGTAGACACATTTAACCAAGAAACCGTTAAGTGGTATTTCACAGAGTAGTTGCTTGCATAATTTTGCATTCTCATCAGCCAAGTTTGAGAATTCCAGTTATTTTCTACATCTTCAACAGCACTTAGCATTATCAGTCTTAAAAATTTAGTCATCCTGTTGAGCAGGTAGTGGTAACTCATTGTTTTAATTTGTTTCACCAGTAGCTAATATCAGCTGTCTTTTCATATGCTGTTGACCATTCTGATACCTTTTTCTGTTTGATTCAGGTGTAGGAGTTCTTCATAAACTTTTTTTTTTTTTTTTTTGCAGTTCCAGGCACACTGCCACTGAGCTGCATTTACCTTTTTATATTGAGACAGGGTCTTGCTTAGTTGCCCAGGCTGGCCTGGAACTTGCCAGTCTCCTGCCTTAGCCTCCCCATTGGCGTGCTCCACTTGTGCATGTTCTTTTCTTTTCTTTCTTTATTTTTTTTTTTTTTTTTTGCGGTGCTGGGGACTGAACCCAGGGCCTTGTGCTTGTGAGGCAGGCACTCTACCTACTGAGCTATATCCCCAGCCCCTGTGCATGTTCTTTATTGGAATCTTTTCTCAGATATATTGTGAATCTTTCTCTCAGTATGCCTATTGTTTTGATATTCAATTATGTCAAGACCAAGGAATGTAGTCAATACATTTTGGGAGGAATGACTGTTTTGACCCCAAAGGTAGCGTTGATCAACTCCCACCATAACAAGCTTCAGAGAATGACCAAATGACTTCAGGATGCTGGAAATTCCAATTCTGGTGGCCTCAGGACTCTCACTGAAGGAAAGGCCTTCTCAGTACTCCCTGAGGACTTCTTTTTCTTAGCAGCACCCTCTGGAGAGGCTGGAAAAATCAGGACAATTCCTGGCATAGTGAACTCTTTTTTTTTTTTTTTTTTGCTTCTCTTCCCAGCTTTATGTTTAAGGGGTATAGTAACAAATTACCACCTCCACCCTCAGCATTCATCCCAAAAGGAAGGAAAATAACTTGGCTTCTGTATCTGGCAACAAGTCTTAGATTTTTGTCCTGCTCTAGTTCCCTGATCCACAGCCATTAACATTAGTACTTCCTTGAGAACTGTCTGGAATTTTTCCAGAAGTGATTTCTTCATTTGTGTTCCTTGCTCAGCCTTTCTGTTCTATTTCAGTTCGTTTCAATCAGCAAGTGTTGTTTTTTGTTTGTTTGTTTTGCTTTTTTGTGTGTGTGGTGCTGGGGATTGAACCCCTGGCCTTGTGCTTGCCAGGCAGGTACTCTACCAACTGAACTATATCCCCAACCCTGTGAGCAAGTGTTTATGGTACTGTTTCTGTTATGTCCCCAGAAGTATGCTTAATATTTTTCAAAGTACTATATCCTGTCCCCTACCTCCCAAAAGTTAGAAAGAGAATGACAGATATACATTGTATTGGTTTTCTGTTGCTGCTGTTAGGAATTACTACAAATTTAGTGGCTTAAAGAACTCACAAGATCAGAACCTCAATCATAGAAAAACCAATGTCAGAGAAAGAGTGTTGGGGAAAAAGAAAGGCTTTGTTCAGTGGCCAAAGAATGGGAAGAGGGAACTTTGCTCACAAATCAGCTTCTTGACTCCAGCCAGGGGTTGAAGGTTACAGATATAGGGTAGGAATGGAGAGGGAGAGGCTAATAAAGAGGAGAAATATTCAGGTCTTTTCTGGGACTAAGTGGTGATAGTCCCGTAACTTGGGCGCTACCTTCTTTCACTTCTTCCATGATCTGGTGTATCTGGGCATGGTGGCTAGTAGGTGTCTTTAGCTTTAAATGGAGAGAGACTAGGCAGGTAGGTTTAGGTTACGTTAATCCTATATTGTATTTTGGACAAAACATTTCTCGAATCTTCAACAGGTCTACTTGCAGAGCTGAGTGGAATCTGACTCAAAAGTTAAGGCAACAAAGGAGACAGACATAATTCGAAGATAGAGATGCCAACATTTCAATCACCCATGGGACATCTGTAGGCCCAAATGAAGAGTTAGAACTTTCAGCAAAAGTGGTCTTCAGGTCCCTGAAGAGAAATGTAGGCAACAGTTATCATCATAATCCACATGTCAGAGGTATTATCTACAGCAATTCTAGTGGTAGACTAATAATTTTATTACCTAGCTCTGTGATCTCCAAAATTAGTAATTTTCAAGTCAATAAAGAGCAAGTGAAGCTAGAGGGTTTATTGAGGCTTTCTTTGGTAACACATTCATTAGCTCATGCTTCTGTAGATCAGAAGTCCTAATACAAGAAGACTGGTTGATTATGTGTGCTGGGTATCACAAAGCTGGAGTCCAAATGTCAATTGGGCTTTCTTACCTAAAAGTCCTGGGGAAAAACATTCAGCCTCATTCAGATTGTTGGCAGAATCTAATTATCTTGGGTAGTAGAGCTGTGGATCCCTATCTCCTTGCTGGCAGTCAACTGCTGTCCATATCCCTGGACACATGGCCTTCTCCATCTCCCAACTGGCTGTGGAGAATCTCCCTTTTTTCCAGTCCCTCTCAAACTTCAAATACCTCTCACTTCTCTTATCTCTGACCTCTGGATTTAGATTTAAAGGATTTATGTGATTAGGACAAGCCTACTTGGATAATCGCTAATTCGGGACCTCAATTGCATGTGCAAAACTCCTTCACCACAGTAACTGGATAACTGGGAGAAGGTGCTTGTACACCTGGGACCGTGCTATAATTCTGCCTATCACATATATGGGGAAACATGGTAGTTTCTAACCTTGAGCCCAAGTTGATTATAGGTATTCTTCCATGTTAGTACTTTATTGTGGCAGAACAGAGGAAGCTGAGGACTTGTGATAGATTAAAGGAGAGGTGGGAAGGCAAAGGGACTTGAGGTGGACTGAGGGGTGGTGAGTTTGAATGGGGAAGGTGTTCCTAACTCAGATCTTTGTACCTGTTAAAATTAACTCAGGACCCCCCAAGGTTTAATCAGTGTGGAGGTGAGTGTTTTTATATAAATGACTATTTCTTAAGTTCAAAGGGATATTACAGATCTTTTAGCACCTAAATTTTCCTACATCCGTAATTTTACCTATTTTGTTTTCTTAAAAGCAAAATGTATATAACTTCCATGAGATTTAAAATTTTACCAAGGATTTTTACTTAAGACATTATTACTGTGTTTTCAGGGATTGTTAAAAAAATTTGATATCATGAATTCTTAGGTTTTTTTAATGTCATAGATTTCTAAGTTAAGTTTTACTTTCCAGAAATGTGCATATGGTTTCTAAAGTAAAATTGAGTGCATAGTTGAAATTTAAAGATGTTTGTAAATTTAAATGCTTAGAAGATCTCAGGATTTGAAGAGAATGTTTTTGATCTAATGGTATTTTGAGCAAAGCATTTATAGATGTTTCCCTTTACATTAAACTTAGGAAATAGTTTAATAGTACAAAAACAAGCTTGTTTTATTATGCCATCAAGGTGGATCTTTATTCAGTTCAGCAGAAATTATTATTAAATGTTTATACTTGTTAAATTTTGTAAATTGTCTTCAAATTACAATTCTGTGTTTGAATTTTATATTTTCAGTGTAGCTAATGTGGTTATTGATTAATAATGTTATAAAAGTACAGTCTTCCATTCTGGTTATGATGTTTTAAAAAGGATTACTGTTAGATTGATGGAACGGGAAATAGTAGAGGAAATAGTGATAAATAATTATAATTTGAGCATTTACTATGTGCAAGATACTATTCTAAGCACTTTCTGAACATTGTCATTTAATCCTCAAACCAACTTTGTGTGGGTTGTTATTCTCATTTTATAGATCAAAAGATTAAGGGATAGAAAAAGTAAAGAATTTTCCCATTTTCACACAGCTAATAAGTGGTTAGAGTCAGTATTCAAACCCAAGCGGGCTGTCTAGAATTCACATTTTTTTTTAAATTTTATTTTTACAGAATGCATTTTGATTCATTGTACACAAATGGGGTCCAGCTTTTCATTTCTATGGTTGTGCACGATGTAGCCTCACACCATTTGTTGTAATCATACATAAACATAGGGTAATGATGTCTGGTTCATTCAACCACCTTTTTTTCTCCCCCAGCCCCATTTTTCTCTACACATTCTTTTTTTTTTAATTGCCTTTCTTTGTCACTCAATCTGCATTAGAAGATGGAATTAGATTTCTAGTGTAACCAACTCCATGAGGCAGAGAAATTATTTTGGAGGGAATATTTCTGTCTTTTCTAGTTGTTAAATTTTTCTGAGAAATCTAGTTGACCTACAGATTGAGTGTTAGTCGACTTTTGATTTATAATGGTTAATAAGCAGTTAACAAAGCATCTTAAGTTGAAACCACTGTTCTTTAGAAGAATAATGCAAAGTACAGATGACTAGGGGCATAAAGATGATAGACGCTTTTGTAATTGGAGGCAGCCAGAGAATGGTGGGCTGGCTGATTTATTCATTTAAAAAACAATCATTCTATCCCAACTTTAAAAAAATATGGTAATCTTAAATCATGTAATTGTTTCTGTAGTAGGTATAGTTTTCATATTTTATTTTATTTTATTTTATTTTATTTTATTTTTTTTTGCGGTGCTGGGGATTGAACCCAGGGCCTTGTGCTTGCGAGGCAAGCACTCTACCAACTGAGCTATATCCCCAGCCCTCATATTTTATTTGGTATGTAACATTCTGTATCCTGTTTTTCACTTACAATTATTTTGTGAATATTTCTCCGTATTGATAGTCATCTCAGTTTGTCAATAGACTTTTATGTTTAATTGACTACACTCTGTTCTATGGAATTTAGTGCTCTTATTTAACTGATTTTATTGAATATTGAGGTTGTGTCTTGCATTTTTGCTATCGGAACCCTGCAATTTTGGACTGGAATTGGACTTTTTAAAAAAATCTAGGATACTATTAAATAGATATATCTGGTATTTGCTTTTTCAGTGATAAGACAAAAGACATTTGTCTCCTTTCTTTGTATCCACAGACAGAAAGCCCAAGTTATCCTGAAGTCTGTGTCTGAGTCATGCAGGCTGCTGTCTGGAGAGCAGAAACTATTTATTTGGGCTCTGTAGTTGGGCAGAGCTGGTTTGAGACCCTAGGTGTTGCTGACTCCAGTGTCTTAGCGACAGACACGTGCTTCTTTAATAGCAGTCCAGGTTTCTCTTCTCTGCAGCTTACATCAGCTCTTCTAGTGCTGCACAGGGAGGACAGTCTGTAATGCTAGGCGTTACTTCCTCTCCTCTGCTTAGGGTATTTGTATCTCTGGACAGGACAGTTCATCTCATAAAAATCTCTTAGTGTTAATAGTGCTTTCATAGTGTGGAAACTATGCACCATTGTAAATGTTATGTTACCGCATCTGAGCCTCAGTGACGTGGTCTTCCTTTGGCTAAGGTGTCTCCCTCTTATCCTGTTATGGAGTCTCACCTTGGACGAGTGGACGGAAAGAAGGTGAAGGTGGAGTAACTTGGGGGCGTGAGAGTAAGGTTGAGGAAGAAAGACAAGCAGAACTTTGGGCTTTTATTGGGTTAAAGAGTCAAGAAAGCACCCCAGTATTTTCAGAGGCAAGAGCAACTCTGGAATTGTATGGCTCAGTTCTGTCCACTGGTTTCCTTTCTCAGGCCTTTCTTCAACTTGACTTCTCAGGAGGGTTCAGGCCTGCCAAAGAGAAGAGCAGAAGATGGAGTGGACCCTCCAGGAGGGAATGGGTTGTTTGAAAAATCCATGCTTTAGCACATCATCTTCCCTCCCTTCTTGATTCTCTAGCTTGGGGCTTGGAACACTGACTTCCAGCCCTCTCTTTTAGAAGCCACCCTTCTCTTACTGTCAGCAGATGCATTTAGCTGATGGTGCGACTTCTCCCTGGCTCGACTTCTAGACTGTCTGGCCTACACTGACTTGCTGCTTACCGCGTACTTGCTTTTCATAGTGGCTTTTGGGAAAGTCACCTACCCTAATCCCATTGAGATGCTGTTCTCTGGCACTGTTCCCCTGGTCTGCCTTGAGACAAAAAGCCAATGTCAAAAGCATTCCTTCCCTTTCACTGGGCACTCAACTCCTTTGAGCTTCCCTGCTGGGAATCGGGAGGCCGGCCAGGGGCAGGGAGGAGAAACAGAAAGGGAGAGAGGTGCAGTCTCGGAACATTTCTGGAGTAGAAGAAAAAGTCAGTTGCACTCCCTGAGGCTGGGGCTCTTGTGGACAGTTCTGTAATCACAGTCCAAGGCCTTGGGGCCCAGTTTTTCTTTCTCTTCTGAATTTCCTCTTTGCTTTTTTACCAGTTCAATTTGTTTGTTTCTCTCAGATGGAAACAATATTATATCAGTAGTCATATTCTTTATGGAAATCTCAAACTATTAATAAAGTTGAAACTTGAGGTATATCTGACCCCAGGAAATCTCTTTCATATTTTGCCTATTTTCCCTGGACCAGACCCTAAGTCACCCCTAGTTGTCTTGGGTATCTCTTATGATATGATGCCAGCTAGTTCTTAGGGCATGAGCTCTCTCTCTCCCACCCTTCCCTCCCCTCTCCTCTCCGGCCCCCTTCTAGTTCTTAGGATTTTTTTTTTTCTCTTTTTCTTAAATTTAGACCACCCAGTAGGCCTGGCCTCCTGAAGTGCAGGGGCATTGGCCTGTTTCCTGCTGAGTAGTCTAATGGGGCACCCATATGAATAGTTGGATTCCTTGGGAGAACAATCTCTTCCCTTCTGATCCTGGCCGGTTTCCTTAGACCTATTCCCATCATGTCCCTTCTAGTCAGGGACATGATGGGTTCTCTCCTTTGTCCCTGGATTACTACCTCTTAAAAGAGTGAATTCAGTGTGAATTTACTAAAACCAAAGGTTTTGCATAATGACAGGTAAGTCTGTGGTTTGAATGAGAATGAAGGGAGAGGCCATTCAGACAAAGGGGAGGGAATATGGGTTCCAGATTCCTTGGCTGGAGCCCCAGCCCACCCCAAAATCCCAGAGAGGAGTCTGGGAAGGTGTTTGAGGAAAGACCGCTCAGAGAATTGCTGTGACAGAGTGAATGCTCCTTGTTTTTTCCACTCTTTTTCCTTCTCAACAGATCCCATTGAGGGGACAGGGAATCATGCACACACATACACATAGACGTAACTTCTCATAAAGTTAAACATGACTTACCAAATAACACAACCACTCCACTCTGAAGTATTTACCCAAGAGAAAGGAAAATATCACAGCAGCTTTATTTATAGTAACTAGGCACTGAAAACAAACCAAATGTTCATCAACAGGAAAATGGATAAACACTTTTTAGCACATCTAGGTAGTGGAATTCTCCTCTGGTGAATAGTAGCAGGCAAAAACATTCAAACAAACTACTGGTCCATATATCAACTTGTATATGTCTCAAAAACTTCACACTGAGCTAAAGAAGTACTTGCTGTTAGATTCCATTTATATGAAGTTCTAGAACAGGTATAAATAATGTGGTAGAAATCAAATTAGTGGTTGCCCTGGACTGGAAGGTATTAACAAGGCAGGGGCATGAAAGAACTTTGTGGGATGATGGAAGTGTTCTATATCTTGATAGCAATTGGAATATACCAGTAATATACATTTGGCAAACCCATGAAATCTACACTTAAGATCTGTGCATTTTACTATATGTAAATTATCTCAGTTTTTAAAAGTTTATTGTAGTCTGGAAAGATTGAAAATTGCTTCTAAAATCAGGTATGACTTTTTATTTTGGTTATTTCTAATTTGTTGCTATCAGCTTAAAGATTTCTTCTTTTAAAGCATATTAGCTTGCTTGTCAGAGTATTCTCTGGCTGCAGCTAGCTGACCTGTGGCCCTTCAGCTTCCTCTTCATTTTCCTTCCTCAGAATGCCCATGTCCTGTTGTGCCCTTATGCATGCTGGCTCCTGTGTAGGTTCTCTGGATGACTAGATCCTTAAGGAGCTAAGCCTTTTTGCCGTAATATTTTAAGACATAGCTGACAAGATCAGCAGCAGTTGGGATTGTGTGGTATCATAGAAATGGTGGGGCCTTTAGAATTGGCTTGACCTGGGTTTGAATCCAAAGGTGGAGTACTGTGGGACCTCGACTCCATCCCTCTCAGCCTCAGTTTACTTTTTTTATAAGTGGGAATGATGGCACTTCCTTCGTAGCTGTTTTCAGAATTAAATGAACCAGCCTTGGTGGGACAGCCATCCCTGAGCTTGGCACTAAGAGGAACCAGGAAACATGGCAGCTGGGGGTCCTGTCCTCTCTCCTGTGGCCTCTGCATAACAGGTGCTCCCTATTAAGCAGGGTCTCCTCTGGGGGAGGCTACCTGCTGGAGTGCTGGATGCACTGTTTTCCTTTGCATGTTCTGCCTGGTGAGAGCAGAAGTGGGGAATCCTGCTAGAAGAAACTCACTTCATACAGTTCTTACTGTGTTTTAAGGGTGTCAGCATGGAAGCCATGAATGAAAATAAAATGGTGTCCTCTGAGTTTAGCACAGGACCAGTGGAGAAAGCTGCCAAACCTCTGCCATTTAAGGATCCCAACTTTGTGGTAAGTTTCTATGGTATTGCCGAGCACGGTGGTGCACGCCTATAATCCCAGCACTTGGGAGGCTGAGGCAGGAGGATCTCGAGTTCAAAGCCAGCCTCAGCAACTTAGTGAGGCCCTAAGCAACTTAGTGAGACCCTGTCTCTAAATAAAATACAAAATAGGGCTAGGGATGTGGCTCAGTGGTCGAGTGCCGCGGGGACCCCCCACCAACACCAAAAAAAAAAAAAAAAAAAAAGTTTCTGTGGTATTATAATGAGTAAAAAAGTAATCACATGTTGGTTGCTGATCATGCTGGGCCTGCAGCTGTGGTGGCTCTGGTGTCCCCATCTTCAGTTAAGTTGCAACCGTTTCCCCATGGGCTGTTATGGGAGGGAGGGGGTAGGAAATAAAGGACCCTTCCTGTTGATCTCCCACTGTGCCAGACCCTAAGGACTTTGGTGCCCTTTGTGGAATTCAATCAAGGATAACATTTTGAGGGTGGATCATTCCCATGATGATTGCTTCCCTTCCCTTTTTATTGGTCTTACATAAGTCTCAGATAAGGCTTGAAATATTTAACTGAAAGAAGAGTGCTCCTCATTAGTTTCTTTAAATATATCTAAGCCATTTCTTTGAAGTAGAAATGGGTACTTTTTCTTTCATTCTTGAGGGATATAACAACATTGATTTAAAGATTCAGATTACACTATTAAAAGTTTATTTTTTATGAATGAGTTTTATAAATACAACGTTACTAGTATCACAAATATTTTGGTAGTTTTTTTCCATTTTATTTCATAATCTTCATTGGACCAAAAAAAGAGAGAGAGAGATTTCCAGAAGGCTTGTCATGCTGCAATTGACACTTACTCAAGTTTTCCAGGATCACTAGTAATTTGGAAGGCAAAGACTTGCCCTCACAAGGAAGTTTAGAGACTCAGCCATGAAATTAATCTAACTTTGTAGTAAATTTATTTTAAGGTGATGAAGTCATGAGTGAATTCTGCAATGTCAGACCCAATAAAATATTTGACTTTCTGTGTGCATATAAAAACATAACCTTTTATTTCTATTCCATCACCAGCTAACTCATGGATTTTGACAGTCCAAAATTTTCATGTATTTAAATAAAAACAAGAGTCTACAATGAAATACTTTTTAAAAATGTCTCAGACTGGGTGTGGTGGTGCACACCTGTGAGCTAGGGAGGCTGAGACAGGAGGATTGAGAGTTCAAAGCCAGCTTCAGCAAATGTGAGGCGCTAAGCAACTCATTGAGACCTGTCTGTAAATAAAATACAAAATAGGGCTGGGGATGTGGCTCAGTGGTTGAGTGCCCCTGAGTGCAAACCCTGGTACCAAAAAAAAGTCCTCAGGGTACAAATGACTGGTGATAGAATGAAAGGTATATAATAGTTATGATAGTACAAATGTCAGAGTCTCATGGTTGTCTCTATTGATTTTTGTCTCTTTTATTCCATGTTTTTAATTTGAGCACTCTGGCCATGGTGGTGCAGTAGCTGGCAAGAAGAACAGAACCTGGAAGAACCTGAAACAAATTCTCGCTGCTGAAAGGGCATTGCCGTGGCAACTGAATGATCCTAACTGTGAGCTGTCTAGAGATTTCCATGTGTTTGTAATGCTCAGACTCGGAATTTCCTTACAACAGACCTCTGTTATTTTATTGTGTTTGCATTATTGTAGGAAATTGTTTTTAGCTTGAAAATTTTATAGTGGCATTGATCTACGAATATTATGTGTGTGTTTCCTATGAACTGTGTCTGTGTTGAACCTGTTCGTGTTGTCGTGGGTATGTGGTTTTTAATGTCATCATTAATATTTCCGTTTGAGAGATAGGTCCTGAAATGATAATACTGATATTTCTATTAGACAAAATTCATATTCAAAAGTCTACTCTTAAAATTTATTTCCAAGAACAGGGTAGCCCAAGTATAATGCTAGATTTAGGAGGGTTTCAACAACCAGGTTAAAGTCCACCTCTTTTGCACTCTAAGCCAGCATCTTTGAGCGTTCAAATTTATATAAAACACTGTTAGATGTTCTGTTCAACTTCATTGGAAAATACAGGTAATGATCACTACACCTCCTGTCTTGTCTTTCGTGGAGGTGACTCAGATGGGTGACAAATAAGCTAGTCAGTTATCTGGGTGTGGACATTCAGGAGTCTGAACGCTCAGATCCAGTTATTGGTGTGTTTGACATTTCGTCACCATCAACCCACGGAACCTGAGACCGTGAAAGTAGTTTGTGGGCAGATGAGTTTTCCAGCAGTTCTGCTAGAATAGAAGATCCCTGGTGACAAGGCAGGGTTGGACCCAGGCCTGTACTTGGTCTATGACATACTGTACTATTTCTATTGTCTATTCTATTTCTATTGTCTTGTTAATCCACAGAATTTTATAAGTACATAAAGGAAAATTTCAGGAATATTATTAAATGTTATTTAAAGTGTGTGTGTGGCAGGGAGAGGAATGGAATTAGAATGTCTTAAGGCCAGTTCAGTGATCTTTTTTTTCCCCCCTTCAGACTTTAGTATTGATGCTCCTCCATCCTTTAAACCAGCCAAGAAGTATTCTGATGTTTCAGGTCTTCTTGTGAGTATAATTACATTTCTATTTATTATAACATTAAACTGAAAAGAAGATTATAGTATTGTCCAGACTGTGTTTAATATCCACCACCAGTGGTTCTGCCTACGGCCCACGTACTATGAATAGGTAATAGATTTGTGCAAGGCATCCATTCTACTATCTGGGACAGCTGTGTGGGCAGCCCAGAAGGAGGATTGTTCTAGAAAGCAGGAGATATGAGTTTCACTTCCTTTTTCTCTGATAGTTAACTATTTGAAACAACATGAAAGAAATAACTATTTCTTTTTTTACTGCTAAAGTTTCTAAAACCTACATTTTAGGTGACTGTACTTAAAACAAAATACTTAGGGCCAGTGGTGTAGCTCAGTTGTAGAATGCTTGCCTCACATGCTTTAGGCCCTAGGTTCAATCTCCAGCATTGGGGAAAAAAAAGTAAATGTCTCCACAGAAGCATTGTGATAAAGGTAGTGACTTTCAAATGTAAGCAACAGAACCCTTTTTTTTTTTCCCAAATGAAATCATAAGAGAATCCATATATCTAAAGGGGCTGAAGCTTTCCTAGCCAATGAGGTCTCATGTGTTCTTTTCCTCCTCCCCACCCTCACCCTGATGACCCCCTCAAGTGCTTCTTGGGAACATAGTTTGTAAACCACTAGTGGAGCTGTAAGTGGGAATTAAGCAAGTTACTGAAACTCAGGGACTGGAAAAAGCCCTATTTCCTTATTTGCAGAATGTAGAGCAAGTGGGGACCCTGTAAAGATATATTCAGCTCTCCTTCTTAATCTTTTTTTCATCTCTTATGAATTTGGAAGATGGGCTTTTCTCATAAGTGTGGAAATAAGGCTTGCTGTTTTTTAAACACATACACCTATCACTTAAATACTTTACATTTTAATGAAAATGTGTGACCCCAAAATTCTATAACAAATTGACCAAATTAATTATATACATTATATAAAGAAGAATTGCCTCCTTCATCCTTACATAATATTCTTCTTTATTCCTGATCATTTTCTTTGTTCTGAAGTCTACTTTGTTTGACATTAATACTTTATATGCTATAGTTTGGATATAATTCGTCCCCCAAACGTTACGTACTATAAAGCTTGGTCTCCAGTGTGCAGTATTGAGAGATGATGGAGCCTTTAAGAAGTAGGCTTAGTTAAAGGTGCTTAGATCATGGAGGCTCCACCCTCATGAATGGATTAGTGCTCTCTCAGGACCGGATCAGGTCTGGGGCTGATTTTGCAGGAATGAATTAATTCTTATGAGAGAGAGTTATCATAGAAAGAGCAGTAAACCTGGCCCCTGCCTGGTCTCTTGCTTCCTTTCCTTGTTCACACATGCACCCCTTCTGCACTTGGCCAGTTCCCTTTTCCCACTGTGAAAGGCAAAGACTTTGCCTTCACCATACTCTTTGGACTTTTTAGACACTATGGTCATAAGCAAAGGAAGTCTTTTTTCTTTGTAAAATACCCAGGTTTGTTTTTATAGTAGCACAAAATGGACTAGAATGCTATCCCAGCCTTCTTTTTGTTCATGTTTGAATGGTGTATCTTTCTGATTTTTTGTTTTTAAACTGTCTCTATATTTAAAGTTGATTTCTTATAGAAAGCACATTATTGGGTCCTACTTTTTATCCAATTTGACAATCTTTTAACTGTTACCTTAAAATTATTCACATTGAAAATGATTGTTAATGTGGTTAGATTTAAATCTGTTTTCTCATTAACTGTTTTTCTTTGTTCTGTACATGTTTGTTTATTCCTCCTTTTTTCTCCTTCTCTGGTATTTTTTAAATGAGCATTTTTTCAGATTGTGTTTTTAGGTTTATAGAAAAATTGAAAAAGTATAGAGAGAGTTCTCATATAACCCAAACTTTCTCCTATTATTAATACCTAGGATATATCTGTTATGATTAATGAACCAGTAGTGATATTATATTAACTAAAGTTCATGGTTTATTCAGATTTCCTTAGTTTTTGCCTGATTTTCTCTTTCTATTCCAGAATCCCATCCAGGATACTATACCACATTTAGTTGTCATGTCTCCTTAGGCTCCTGGCTAAGGCAATTTCTCAGATTTTCCTTATTTTTGATTACCTGGTTACCTTTTTTTTTTTTCCCGGTCTCAGTTTGTTCTCAGAGCAACAAGCACGGCATGGGGTTTGGGGGGCTTCAGTCTTGGAGACAAGGGCAGGGTTGTAGGTCTGTTTTCTTGGCCTGGGGATATTTGGGATCTCCCAGCTGGGCCATCCAGATCACCCTTCTGGAATTGCCAGCTCTTTCCTCTCTCCTCAGTGGACAGGAGAGTAGGTGGGAGGGCACCTTCATCTAGCCGGAGCCACCATCTCCTCTCTGTGGGACACCCAGCCCCTCTTCTGGGCAGGACCCCTGGGCTGCACAGACGTGTCTAGATCTCCATGTCCACAGGGCAAATGTTGCCTATTTTGTGCTCTCTGACCCACAGCTTTCTGTTTTTGGCCGGGTCCACTTTTTGAAGCAGTTGATCCATGGGCTCAACTGTGCTTCGGTTGAACATGTCCGTCTTGTACCACAGCTGTGTGTTCTTGGCACAAATGTTGCCGGATCATCTCCACCCTCTCCACTTCCAGCCCCTCCAACTCCAAAATGGTGGTCACTATCTCTTCAAACCACTTGAACTGGGCCTGGTTGAAGAGGTCCACACAGCACACGAGGTCATCACCAGCCTGTGTGGACTTCCTCTGTGCCTTCTTGATGTCCTCCTCCGCCTTGTTGCTCAGCTTGGTCTCCAGCTGCTGGGTCTTCATCTCCAGGTCTCTCTGCCTCTCTGTGAGGGCTTTCTAGGCCTTCTCCACCGACACGTAGCGGCTGATGAGTTGCTTGCAGAGGTCAGTAATATGATGGTCACACTTTTTCATGTCTTCCTTGACGTTCTCATGAAAGTTCATTAGGGGCTTCTCTATCTTGCTGTAAAGTTTGGCAGAGAATTTGAAATGAACTTCTGCTTCATCTGCCAGGCTCTTCTTCGCCTGAACCCATGCTTCACCCAGGGAGCCTTCCTCCTGTACAGCCAAGGAGTTCTGAGAGAGCTTAGCCAAGTTCTTTGCATATTCTTTTTCAACCTTTATCCTCTCTCAGATGAATTCAGACATTTCTTTCTGCATTTGTTTGCCTTTCAGTTATTTTTGGAGCAGCAGTTTGAACCCTGCCATGGTGCCATTGCCTTGGGGGTCTTTCTTATCAGCCCAGAAGTAGTCACAGTAGCTCCACTCTGTTGGCTTCAGCAGCTGCTGTTCAGGCATTGTGTCTGGGTGAAGGAACATCATGCAATTTATCATCTTCTCTGTGTGGTCAACTTTCTTTTCAAGATTATATACTTTGTCTTCATTGCCTGAGGTTCTGTCTTCCAAGTGGTCTCCTCTGTTGGTGCTACTTTCTGTCGAATTTTTATTTTGCTTTATTGATTCCTTCATTTCAAAGATTTTTTTCTAGATTTCTTTTCAGGATCTTCATCTCTTTATTTAAGTTATTATTCATCTCCTGAAACATAGCTCTCATTTCACTTTTTATATCCTCCTTAAAGTTGTGGAGCAGTTTTACTAAGTAAATTCTGAACTCCTCTGACATTTCTTCTACTGTTTTGTCAATGGAGTCTATAATTGGAGCATCCTGGTTTGTTCGGAGCACTTTATTCCCTTTTTTTTTTTTCATTTTGTTTGTGTGTCTTCCCATTTAGCCATGGGGCTCTGAGGCAGTACAGTTTCTACCCTGTAGACTTATAGTGTCCCTGAAGGTTTCCAGTACCTCACAAATCTGGGTTTCAGTTTCTGTAGGGTTGGCCACCCTGCAGTACCAAGATGGCTCCTGGATCGCTGACGATTGATGAACGCCAGTAGAGAGTGAAGGATATGGAAATAGGCCCCAGGGAGGGAACTTCCCTTCTAGTTTCCCTACCTACCTTCCTGCCCCACCTTCACCTGGTTACTTTTAAGAAGTGCTGATCAGATATTTTGTATAATACTCTACTGTAGAAATTTGTGCACTGTTTTTCTCATGTTAAGACTGGGTTATTTAAACATTTTAAAATTCTGTTTATTTCCTAACTCATACATCTTTTTAAATTTTTTGAATGATTTTTCTTATATTTCCAATATACATTTTTAAATAATATGAATCTATTTTCAAATATTATTCCACTTCATATGTAGTGTGAGGATCTTATAGTTGTGTATTGCCAATTGTAATCACCCATTCTCTGATGCCTTATAGTTTACTTTTTCATGTGCTATAAACACAAAATACATTGCTTTTATTTTTTGCTTTAGTCACCTTTTAGAGAAATAAAAACACAAAAATGAATTTTCTTTTACCTTCATTTATTGTATTTCCAACTTTTTCCATTTTATTTGGTGCATATAATTTGCAATATGACATCATCGTCTTTTTACAAGAATTTCTTTCAGCATTTTTTATAACATAGATATGTCAACAAAGTATTCCTTCAGTTTTTGTTTATTGGAAAAAGCCTTTATTTCTTCTTCATCTTTGAATGATATTTTCTTTTTTTTTTTTTTTGGTATTGGGGATTGAACCCAGGGTCACTCCACCACTGAGCCACATCCCCAGCCCTATTTTGTATTTTATTTAGAGACAGGGTCTCACTGAGTTGCTTAGGGCCTCGCTAAGTTGCTGAGGCTGGCTTTGAACTCGCAATCCTCCTGACTCAGCCTCCCAAGTGCTGGGATTACAGGCGTGCGCCACTGCGCCCGGCTTGAATGATATTTTCAATGGGTACAGAAGTCTGGGTTGACAAATTCTGTCATCACATAGTATATTGTTCTTTTGCTTCCATTGTTTCTGATGAAAAGTCTGGTATCATTCTTATCTTTGTTTCTTTCTACTTAATATTTCTTTTTATTTGTTGGCCTTCAAGATTTTCTCTTTGTCTTTTGTTTTTTTAGCAGTTTGAATATGACATGCCTGGATATCAATTTTTTTGGTTATCTATCCTGCTTGATTTTCTCAGCGCTTTTGGTTCTGTGGTATGAATTTTGAAAAATTCTTATTTCTTCAAATTCTTTTGCCTTGTCTGACTTTCTTCTGGGTCCCAATAATGTGTATGTTAAACCATTTGACAATGTCTCATAACTCTTAGATGCTCTGTTCTTTTGTTTTATTTTGATTATTAACTTTTTAATTTCTTCATGGTTTAGTTTGAGTGATTTTATTGATGTGTCTTTAAGTTCTTTCCTTACTATATTGAGTATGTCAATGAGCTCATTAGAAGCATTCTTCATCTCTGTTACTGTTTTTAATTTCTAGCTTTTCTATTTGATTCTTGTAGTTTCTGTGTTTCTGGTGAAATCCTTTCTACTCTTACGTGTTGCCTTTTCTTTTAACGCCTTTAACATATTAATAGTAATTATTTTAAATTTCCTGTCTGATGGTTTCAAGATCTGTATCATGCCCACACCTGGTTTTATTGATTTCCTTTCTCATTAGTCATTAAGTATTTGTGTGTGCGCACCCATGTGCGCATGCACACCCCTATGTGCGTGGGGGGGGGGGAGACAGTGCTTGAACACATTTATAATAACTGTTTTAAAGTGCTTCTGTGCTATCTCTAACATTGGGTTCATTTTGGACAGTTTCTGTTGACTGCTTTTTTTCTTAAGGTCACATTTCCCATTTATTTGCACATCTATTAGTTTTTTTATTGTGAATGACACATTATACAAACTCTAGATTCTTTTGCCCTTTTCTGAAGAGTATTGATTATTTTTCCTCTGTAGGTAGCTTAATTACTGACTGATCATCCTAAATGGGTACAGGTTTACTTTTGTCTTGTTTCATTTATGGAAAGTCTAATGTTTTCCAAGCTCCTTTAACTAAGTTACACTTAACCTCTAAGTTCTTTATCCTCTGCCAATCTTATAGAGGTTTGATGTTAGTCTTTGTTTTGGTAGGACTGGAATAGGCCTTACCTAAGGGCATGTTTTTTACTCCTAAATTGTAGCCTTTCTGGTGCTTTAGCTGCATACCTGGAATGTTAAAGAACTCTCTCCACTTTGGCTGAGCTGGAACATCACTGAGTCCCAACACTGCTCAACCTCCCAAATCTCTATTCCTCTCTTAAACACTGCACAAGATCTGTGCAGTCTTGCATTGAACATGCATAGTCTATCCCATGGTTATGGACTCCCAGGGAATCTCAAGCAGCCTTAAGCCCTTTTCTGTGCAGATACCCATTTTTTGGTGCCCAACTTTACAGATTCCAGTAGCCCCTCACTGTGGTCTCTGCTCCCAGCTCAGTGGATCCATTGTACTCTACTTTAGCTCCAGCTTTCTGCCCTGAGTCAGGAAATGGTCATGGCAAAGGGAGTTGGTATGATCCTAGGTCTTATCTTATAGGCTACCTTTTTTTCAGCCACTGTAGTCTTGTGCAACCTCTTTTTATAAAAAAAAAAAAAAAAAAATTTATAGTTGTAGATGGACACAATACCTTTATTTTATTTATTTTATTTATTTATTTTTATGTGGTGCTGAGGATCAAACCCAGGTGCCTCACATGTGCTAGGCTAGTGCTCTGCCACTGAGCCACAACCCCAGCCCTTGTACTACCTGTTATCTCTTACTCAAAAATAGTTGGTTCATATTTTTGATCCATCTTAGTAGTTGTTTATGACAGAAGAACTAGTCTGGCACCAGTTATTGTGTTATGGCCCAAAGTGGAAATCTCTTGCTGTTTCAATTTGAGCTTTTGGGAGGCAGACTTGGAGACTGATTTCTTAGAAAGTCAGCTTTATCCTCACCATTTTGGGCAGTTCATTTACTAGTACAATGATTTGCACCTATTAGGAGGCTCAAGGGCCATTTTGAGAAACATTTTTCCAGGTCTCTGTGCGTTTGGTGAAGGACTTGCCATGTTATGCAATACTTAAAACCTCTTCCCCCACGGCTTGTAAGATTTAAAACATTCCAAATATATAAGCAACACCAAATCATTGAAAGCCAATCCCATAGGAAAATTGGCCACAATAATAAGAATAGGAAATTATAGTAGAGGAAATGCAGATGACTAATAAGTAGGCATTTGATTATAAAAAGACTCATCCAACAGGGAAGAAATTAGGACTTTTTTTTTTCCTATACTAGAGATTGAACCCAAGGGTGCTTTATCACTGATCCACATACCCAGCCCGTTTTGTTTATTTTTTATTTTGAGTCAGGGTGTCACTGAGTTGCTTATGACCTTGCTAAGTTGCTGAGGCTGGTCTAGAACTTGCAATCCTCCTGCCTCAGCCTCCTAAGTTGTGTCTTGCTATGCCAGGCAAGAAATTAAGACATTTGATTACATATTTTGGCATTGACATAAGGAAGTGGATATACTCATACATTGCTGCTTTGAGGTGGGAATGTGCATTAATACAGCTTCTTGAAATGACAATTTGGCATTTCTCTTGTTACAAAAAAGCAAAATGTATGATCCAGCAATTTGCCTTCTAGGCAGTTGCTTAGAGAAACAGTGCACAAGGAACTTCATGCAGAAATACTTATGGAGACTGGGTTAGCAAAACGTTGAAAACAACAGAAATCTGTATCACAGAGGGTATGGTCATACTGTTCTTTGAGCTTGATGCATAGCAACATGCATAAAGTTCTAGGATGCAAAACGGTATAAGCAGCTTGGTGCCATTACATAAAGATCAGCACACAGTGCTCACTTCTGTAGCACAGAGGCTAAAATTGGGATGATACAGAGATGATTAGTACAACCCCAGTGTAAGGATGACATGCAAATTCAGGAAGTGTTCGGTATTTTTTAATTTTATTTTTTACTATGCCAAACTTAGTCTTCCTTCCATATGATTTCATACAAAACAGGAATAAGCAAATTATGGCCTACATGGCAGATTTATGTCGTTTCTATTTTTCTGTGACCCATGAGTACCTTTTTTGTTATTGGTTATAATTTCTTTGTAGTCATTTGGTAGTTCATGGTATTTATGTGACTCCACTGCCTTTAAGTAGAATACATAAGGCCTTGTAGGGGTATACTTGGGTTTGTTTTTTTCCAGTACTGTGCTTGTTGTTTACATTATTCCTACATGTTATAAACCTCACAAAAGCTTGTTATTATCTTGCTTCAAATGGTCAACACATTTTTTTTTTTTTGGAATCAGTGATTGAACTCAGGGGCACTCAGCCACTGAGCCACAGCCCCAGCCCTATTTTGTATTTTATTTAGAGAAAGGGTCTCACCGAGTTGCTTAGGGCCTCGCTAAGTTGCTTAGGGCCTCGCTAAGTTGCTGAGGCTGGCTTTGAACTCGCGATCCTCCTGCCTCAGACTCCTGAGTCGCTGGGATTACAGGCGTGTGCCACCTCGCCTGGCAGTCAGCACATTTTTAAAGAATTTGAAAATAAGAAAAAATAAATCTCCACTCACACACAAAACAACACATTCACAAAAAAGTATATATTGACTGTTTTCTCTGTTGTTTATGTGTTAAGGGTATAAATAAAAACTTCTGGAAGGATGCCCACCTGGTAGTGGTTCTTTTAGGGGAAGGCAAGGATTTGTGGGCAGAAAATGATGGTAAAGGGAGACTTTAGTCTTACTTGTAATGTTTGATTTTTTTTCCCAGAAGAGAACATGGTTCATCTATTACTTGTATAATTTAAAGTTACAGAATTAAAACTATAGCCTAACTCACGTTTACAGTGACACACCTGTCCTCAGCCAGCCACGTGACTGTTTCCTCTGCACTTGGGCATGGCAAGAAGGCATGTGGAGGTCACACTTGGGTTTAACCCCCATTACAAAGCTATGGAAAATGTTGAGACTCTTTTTTTTTTTTTTTGGAACCAGGGATTGAACTCAGGGACACTCAGCCACTGAGCCACATCCCCAGCCCTATTTTGTATTTTATTTTAGAGACAGGGTCTCACTGAGTTGCTAAGGGCCTCGCTAAGTTGCTGAGGCTGGCTTTGAACTTGCGATCCTCCTGACTCAGCCTCCCAAGTTGCTTGGATTACAGGCATGCGCCACCACACCCAGCTACGTTGAGACTCTTGATGAGATGGGGAAGCTGTGAGCACTGCCTGGCACTTTTTGCCTGACACCCTGCAGCAAGGGGACTAAAGCTATTTGCTGATTGCCCTGTAGGAACATGGCCTCTGTTTGTTTCATCCAGGCTCAAGGGACAGAATGCAGGATTATCCTTCTGTCCAAAATGCAGGATGCTATTTCCTGGGTCAGGCCCATTCTGTTTCAGTTTTCGTTAGTGCCCTGGGATTTCTGTATTTCACATTGTTTCTTCTGCAGCCTTCTTGGCAGTGAGGTCTGAACTTGGGCGGTTTGCTCAACACAGTTTGGTGTGGGGAGACAGGCAGCCACACAGTGGAGCCAAGCTGAGGCCAGCTCATATATGGAGGCCCGGTGGTCCACACCAGATGAATGCCTGCACCCTGCTTGGACAGCCTTCCCTGCCAGATAGTTAATCTAACTGCCTCAGGGCCATGAGCCTTCGAAAGAGACTTGTCACTGTTTTTCTAATTAAGTTTTTTCTTATAGTACTATCATTAAAGGAAATGTGGTACAGAAAGGTACTATTTAGATCGAGCCAGAGGATCAAAGTTTTATTTTATATAGAGCTTTAATTAATCTTAGCTTTTGGGAATACATCCCACTTTCCTGACACACAGCAGCTAAATACTGTAGGGAGATGCCAGGTGGCAGGATTGAGACTTTTTAGAACATGAGAAATCTATGACTCAGTTCCCTTCGGCTTGTTGCCTCTTCCCTGAAGTCTTCCCCCTCATCAAGCCACAAAATTACTAAGAGTCTAGGTCCACACACACATGACAGCAGTGAAGCAGACAGTCCACCCTTGAATAATTATTGGACATTATCTGTCTAGACTTTAATGCCATCTTTTATAATTTTTTAATGGAGCTTAAAATTACATATTCTTTTATAAATCTATCGAAGCCATGCTCTTTGAGATATATAGTAAATAAATTATTTTGCCTGCTTTGCTCATGGGAAAAGCAGAGACCAAAAGAGAATTTTGATGTCTGGGAAACAAGTACTCTTTTCTTTTGTGATCGTCCTGATTGTTCATTTGCTTATCATTCATTCACTCATCAGTCATTCAACATACAAAAGCTGATGGCTCTTAGTGCTCTCTGCATTGCACAAGGAACTGGTTTACAATGATAAGCAAACCATCTCACTTCTACCTTGTGGAGCCTCATAGCCCAACCTTAGTCAGAGAGTGTATAGATATTAAACTTCAAAGCAGCAGAGATAAGCATTGCACAGGAGAACTTCATAGGGCTGTGAATGTGGAGGGTGGGTCCTGACCAGAGGCACCGATAAGCCTTCCCTGAGGGTATGATTTTCTGGCTGAGTCCTGAAGGAAGAACAGGTTTTTACTAAGCAAAGTGGGCCAGGCAGGATTGGGGCCTCTACCAAGGAAACAGTGGATAGGACATGGTAGGATGGAGAGACTTAAAAGGCCAGGGTAGTTGGAACCAGAGAGTAGGGACATGTGGCTGAGGAGGTAGGAGGCCCAGTACCTGAGAAGACACACTGCGGGCTTGCCTTTTGTGTGATGAACAGAAAGGAGCCTTTTTAAGAGGTTTGATGCTGAGGAATGATGTGATCAGAATTATAAGTTGTGAAGATGACCGGCTGCCTTTGTAGAATGGCAGTGCCTTCCAGTGGGAGGGTGAGTGGGAGCGGCCAACACAGTGCTGCAGGGTAGGTCAGAGAGCCATGGAAGAGGTGTAGGTGGTGAAAGGGCTGGAGAGGAGCACATGGAGTAGATAGGACATGACAGGAAGGGTGTGGGCCCAGCATGCGTGGGGGCAGCACCTCCCTTAGGGAGCACAGATCTGGAGTACTTGTTGGAAGGGAGTATTGGAAGGCAGGGAGCAATGACCATCCTGAATTCAGTTTTGGAATTGTGTGCAGCCCTTGAGGCACCAAGAAGAAGGGTCCTAGAATAGGATGTGGTTATTGCTCTTCCTTCAGTCTATTCCCTGAAGTGTTTCTCAAGTCTGGGGAGATTAATGAGTCTTTGCCAAAGTGAGCAATTTAGTGTTCTTGGTGACAGTAAAACATAATGAAGATCTATTTCACTTTTAGTGAAGTAGAAAAAAAATGTTAAAACTTGTGCTTGAACTTGAAATATCACAACCAAAATCTTTCTTTCCTTCACTGTGGCCATGTCTCACCCAGGCCAACTACACAGACCCCCAGAGCAAGCTGCGGTTCAGCACCATTGAAGAGTTTTCCTACATTCGGAGGCTGCCATCTGATGTCATCACTGGCTACCTGGCCCTAAGGAAGGCCACGAGCATCGTTCCCTGAGCCTGAGCAGTGGAGATGAAGTGGGAACTGTTTCAAAGGCAGACTCTGGGCTCGTGATTTTGTTTCATGGAAACAAACTCATTCGGCTGTCAATCTGAAAATGTCAGTGCTGTGCCTTGGAAAGAATGTTTGGCTTTAATTTAAGGTTTTTTTATTTCTATGTTTTCCCTCCAAGTGTGATATTTCCTGTTGAATTAAATTATACTTCAGTTGTTGCCTCAAGTAAAATTGTTTGACAAGAAAATACAATAAAATTGTGCTTTTAATTTAACCCAAGTAAGCTCCCAAATTTTTATTTCTAAGCTTTGATCTCTTGTCTAACATTTAAAGACTCTGCAGTGAATCCACAAGAGATCTGAATTATTCTTGATCCCAGGGACTCCTTTTAGAGCATGTTAATCATTCTCTTGGATCAGTATGATTGGAAGTCCAAAACTGGGGATGAAGAAGAAAGTGCTGCATGCCCACCCCATCACCCTGGACCAGTCCTTGCCCTGTGCCTCAGCCTCTCCTTGTCTCTGGACATGTGGGAACCAACACTGATGCTCCCTGTCTGAGAATGTTTCCATGGTGGAGGATGCTGCCCCTTGGGCTGCAGCCTGCTCCAGGAAGTTGGCATGAGCTTCCGTGTTCTACAAGGAGAGGAAGCATTTCCTTGGACTAGGAAAAGGAGTCTGCAGACATGCCTGGCTTTACTGAGCCCTGTTCCCATATTTTTGTAGGGTGGGTGGTAGTACCAGGCCTTGGATCTTCTGGGCCAGAGCTGCCTCTACTTCAGGGGATTAGGCACCCAGATGCCCTTTCTGGGGCCAACCCCTCCTACAACTCACCACAGGCTTGGAGGAAAGAGGAAACAAAGCCACATCAACTGGGAGAGTATTGGTTGGTAGCAGCTACCTAAAACTGACTTTCCTTCCTCCAGGTGCAGTAGCCCCAGTGTCCTTCAGTTCCTTCCTACTCACTAGTGGTAGCAGAGAAGGGGTGCTGTGTATGTCTTCTTCCCCATGATAGGGGACCTGTGGTGGTGACTACGAAAGGAGGGAGCTTTCCTAAACACATGGTCACCAAGCATTTGAGCCTCTGGTACCAGGGTTCTCAAACCAGAGCAAGCATCAGAGTCACCTAAAGGCTTGTGATATGTTGGGGCCCACCCCTGGGGTGCCTGATACTGGGGCAGTGCCCAGGAATTTGCATTTCTAACAAGAGATGTTGTGAGGTATGCTCTGCTGGTGAAATTGAAGGTGTCTGAAAAACCAGACACTGCTGCTTAGTTCCTACACTGGCCTTCACACTTCCTGCCAGTAGGTGTCCCTTGAGGAAACCCCCCAGCTTCCCTTCTGATAGAAACAAAGAGTACAGTTAGTCAAGGACACTTCCTGCTTCTGCTTCCATCTTTTATTACATAGAGTAAACTTGGGTTGGTACATGTCTTTTCCATGAAGACTCTCCCACCAAATGGGCATTTCCATTCAACACTGATGTTGGATGCAGCCTGAGACTTAACTATTCAGACTCTATAGGCAAGTTGGGGACTAAAGAGAAAAGCCCTGCCCTGCACAGGCCCTCTGGGAGGTCCTGCAGGCTGTTGTTTCCATGGACCTCTGAGTCATGTGGGGAATCGCTAAAATGCAGGCTCCTGGTACACACCTGAGACCCTCTGACCGACTCAGGGAGTATGGCTCAGAAATCTGCATTTGAAAAATACCCCACTGTGACTACAATACACAAAAGAGTTTGAAAGCCACCATCTTCCGCAGGCAGAAGGCAAGATCATGAACTGGATATTTTGCTTTTTTTCCTGTTCTCCTGCCAGGCCTCTTTGCTGAAGAGCCATGAGTTCCAAAGGTCAGGTCATTTCTCACCCCAACCTCCACAAGTCCAAGCTGAGCCAAACCAAACTTTAAACTGTGAATGTTTTCAATAATGAGTCCTATAGGTTTTGGAACGGGCAGGTAATCAATCCTGTGCTGAAGTAGCCCTTGCCATCCATGTGGTGGCCCTGCAGTTCTCAACCCTGGCTATGTGCACGAATCACCTGCGGATGGGAAGTGGGGAATGGTGGGGAGGTCTAAAAATGCCCAGAGAGATTTTTGGGTTTGTTTTAAAAACTAGATTTATTAAAGTATCGTTTAAACATACATTGCTAATTTTAAGTTTCTGTGCAATGAGTTTTAACAAATGAATGCAGTCAAGTCTCCCTCAAAATCAACATATGGAAATTTTCATTCACCCCAAAATGTAGGATCTGGTTTTTTATCATTCAGATTTTAATGAAATATAAATGGAGGAGCTACATGTTTTAAGTTTTCCTCATGTTCATATCTAATTTGTTACTAACTAAATGAAACCGCTTTTTCCTATTTTTTTTTAAAAAAAGCACCTCAGATTCTGATTCAACTGGACTGAGCAAGAACTAGGCATAGTATTTTTAAAACTCTTCAGATGATTTTAATATGCAGCCCATTTTGAGAATCCCTGTTAGAAGTACAAAGAAAATATCTCACATGGGATATGTTTTCTTATTCCCAGATCGACCAGCTCTTTCTGTCGCAGGACCATAGGCAATTTAGAAGGGGGATCAGGGTGTGTGTGTGTGTGTGTGTGTGTGTGTGTACATTTTTCATTAATGTAAAGAAATACTTTATATAAGAGAAGAAATAACATTTTAGATCACAGTTTCTGGAGATTCAAAGGCATGGTGCTGACATTGGCTCAGATCTGGTGAGAACCTTCTTGGCTGTGTCACAACCATGGTGGGAACACATGTGAGAAGAGGGATCACATTGAAAACCAGGAAGTCAGAGAAAGACTGGGGTTGTTCATTTCCTTCAGAGGGCGTGCCTCCTCTTAAAGTTCCCACCTCCAGCATTGTCACATTGAGTACCAAGGTCCCAATACATGAACCTTTAGGGGAGAGAAACATGGAAATCATAGCAGTGTGTATTTAGGATTTCTATTTATGGCATCCCACACTGGAGTTTTGAAATATGAATGTCACTGCAGACTCCTCCTTCCTCAGTCTTTACCCCCTACATTCAGTTGCCCGCACCCCATTTTCTTCCTCCTCAGCTCTCACACTGTCCCCTTCCTCTTCTACTTGGCCCTCCTCCAGCCTGACTTCAGGAGTACCTCACCTCCTGCTTGGACACTTTCAGCATCCTCCTATCTGCTCCTTCCTAGATACTGTCCCCTCCCTTCTGCGTTCCACTCTGCCCTCAGAGGCTTTTGAATGACTTTGCCCATCAAGTCCTGTCTGCTGGTGACTTGTCTCTGATACCTGGTCAATTCTGGCATTGGCCTCTAGGTCCCAAGAGATAAACACAGTCCTTAAAAGGAAAAACAACAATTAGCTGGATTTGAGAAATCGGATTTTCTTTTTGAGACCACACTGAGATCCAATCTGCTTTAACTGGAGTTCGAAAATATCTGGTGCATGTTTTCACAGTAAGAGGAGAGCAATCTAGGCATATTTAAAGACTATGTGTAATGTTGGAGATATGCTTTCCAGAATTGTGGGCAGCACTCGTGGGTGAAGGAGACCTGTTTGCCCTGCCTCCCAAGTTAAAGCATGCATCCATCCAGATCTGACATGTGTTCTGAAGTTGATTTGGCACCTGATGGAGGGCTAAAAGTTTACAGTGAGAAATCTCTGTTTTATGAACCCATGGCTCTTGAGAGGCAATATCAGACACCTGATGCTCCTCCCAGTAAGTTGGGAGTGTTTGTTGAACTTAGTAAAAATAAAGGGTAAGGAAAGAAGCAGATAGTGGCCTGTCGTCAAACAGGACAGATATATAGGGAGACTGCAAATTATGTCCTCTTACCAATGTGTGGAACAAATAGTGTTATTTACGACAGTGTTTCACTTGCAGGAATACGTGTATCTTATTTGGAATCTGATTCAAACAAAAAACTTAAAATATTTTTGAGACAATTGGAAATTTTGGTATGTTTTGATATTTGATGATATTTAGGAATTCCTATGAATACTTTCATTGGTGATGATGGTATTGTAGTGGTAAAAGGAAGGGTTCATATTCTTAGAGACACGTGCTGAAATATTTATGGTTGGAATGATATGATTTCTGGAATCTGTTTTGGGATGATGGGGGAGGAAGGAAGTGGATAGGAGTAGTGTTGAAACAAGATTGGCCATGAGTCAGTTATTGTTAAAGCTGACTGCTAAGTACATGGAGGCTTGTTATACTATTCTACTTTTGTTTGTGTTTGAGTTTCTCTGCAGAAAAAAAAAAATTGAAGAATATGATGTTCTCATTCCTAAACATTGTGATGAAATTGGTGATCTGAATTCACTTGATTTGGCTTGTGGATGCTGAAAATTTGAGAAATGCTGCCTGAATGATGAGATCTTGAATAGAGAAAATTCTCAATGCCTACAGCAACTCACAAAAAAGAGATTAGGAGAAAAGAACCACAAGATAGGTGACTTTGTCCTTGACGTGTTCTTAACAGAGATCTTTGTTGTGGGTTCACTTGTCCTGGAAGACTGTGAGAGTACTTGGGAGCATCTTCTGTGAAGTGAGTAAGCATGAGAATAAGGAGACCAGAGATATCAGTGTTGAGTGTCTCGTGGGGTATAAATAATCTTTCTAAAGAGGGTTTGGGACACATTCCAATCACGGACAATAGTTTGAGAATATATCTGTTACTCAAATTCCCAAAGACTCTGTGCATAAAGAAGATTGACAATAAGTAGGCACACATTCTTAGGCTATAGCTTCTCTACCAAATCTTCCAGACAGCCAAGTAAGGAGTTTGGGGGAGTTGTGCAAATGTATACTTTAGAAGCATCATTTTCAAGATCTGTTATGTCTTTGAAAAGACTTTTTCTCTAAAAGACTAGAAATTCTCATCTTTAGTTAGCAATTTCCTCCTCAGTTGTTATGAGGGGAGCTATCAGTCAGCAAGGCCTTGGCTGGACCCCTGTGAAGGCCCTTGTAATATTCCACACTGCAGACCCCGAGACCACGCCCTCCTGCATTCCCCTGGAAACACAGGGAAGGAAATTAGATTGTCAGAGAACTAAGCACGTGATCAACTGTTGGGATTTAAGAAATTGCTTTCACTGAATTTCAGTTGGGCTTTTGGTTTTGTGCTCAAATACTAAGGAACTGCACTGAAAGAGGTGAGCAGAAACAGGCCTTCAAAAATGCCTATTATGTCTTTGCAGACTCACCCCCAAGAAATCTCCCACTGCCCTGCAGGGTGAGCTTTCTGGTTCAGCACCCAAACATGGAGCCTGATCACCTGGGTTTGAATGTCACTTTTACCATCGACTAACTTTAGAGTCTTGGGAAAGTTACTCTTGAATTCTTAGTTTTCTTATCTGTAAGATTAGCATCATAATGGTGTCCACCCAACATGACTGTCAGGATCAAATGGGAAAATATCAGCTGAGCATCAAACTCAGTCCCTTGCTGGGTGGACGGTGATCAATTACCTCCCCTGGTTTGGGCATTATGAAGGCAGATCTCTTCCTGACTTCACCTTCTGCCTTGCATCTTCATTTCTTTGGCTTATAGTTCAATCCAAATTTGCAGCGCACTCTGGTAACTGAACTACATCCTGTGATAGACATTTCCACATGCTCCTCTTTATTTTCTATCAATTATTTTTCTTATCTTTTTCATGGATTATCTCAGACATTTACTCCATCCTTCATGCTGTGCATTTAATAAGCCAGCTCAAAATTTTTATGGGACAAAGGAAAGAGTAAATAACCAGCTAAAAATATGAGTAGTGATCTGTGATTGAGACCAGAAGGAGAGAGGGGGCGAGGGAGTCATAGGGTGGATAGAAGAGGACACTAATGGATGAGCTCCTTCGGAATAAAGAAAGCAGAGGAGGAGCCAATGGAAACCACTCACTGGTCTTCTTATACCTTCTTTGGTATTCATCGTGTATATACCATTGTCTGTTTCCCATGTATAACAAGCTGTAAAACCCTAAAGACAAAAACTGGGCTCATTTTTCACTTGTTTTGGTGACAGGGTTGGGTGCAGAAAATGGGCGATCCTTCTTTCCACTGTAAGCACAGGATTCCTGGATCCACCTGGGTTTCTTCCATGACTGAGTGGCTTCTGTCCACTGGCACTTCTGTTCCAACTGCAGACAAAGGCTTTCCCGGGAAGAGTCTGTTTTCCTGGCCTACAGGATGCTGACTGATGACAGGTGTGCGGTGTGCACCAAACATACCACTTTCCTCTGCTTGGGGTCAGGAAGATGAGTCATATCCACCAGCCCTGGTGATTTGGAACCTTGGATCTTCCTAGCATGAATGCAGGAGGGTATGGCCTGCATTGTGGAATATCACAAGGCCTTTTTTTGCAGGGATCTAGCCAAGGCCTTGCTGACTGATAGCTCTCCTAACAAACAGAAAGGAAATTGCTAACTGGAGATAAATGTGAGAGTTCCTGGTCTCTTCAAAGAAAAAGTCCCTTCAGAGACAATACCAGACCTTAAAAATGATGCCCCAAAAGTATATACCTTTGTATAACTCCCCCAAACTTCTTGAGTGGCTGTCTGGAAGGTTTTGTAGAGAAACAGTAAACTAAGGATCTGTGCCCTCTGATTTCTGTTTTTTTCAGAAATTTGATGCTGCCATTTCTTTGTTTATGAAGTGGCAGAAGGCCAATGCTTTTGACTCAGCCTGAAAGGCAAACATGACTACAGAGGCCAAAAGAAAGACAAGACACTCTAGGGATGGAGTTAGTAAGTAGGGACTTCTGGATGCAGGTGGGTCTCAGAGGGCAAAGGCAGCACTTACTTGTGGTAGCACTGACCAGGCCAAGGCCCTTTCAAGGGAAAAGGGGGCTAGATAATGTAGACATTCCCTCTTAGAAAACTGATTTCTGAGACCTATAGCAGGGCTCATCTGGTAAATCTTTCTCTCTCTTCTCTATTTTAATAGAGAATAGAACAATTTAATCCCTCCCAAAAGTCAGATTAAGATATGAAAAAAACACATGGTATGTGGCTAAGTGAACAACAACAATAAAATAAAAAAACCATAGACAAACCCCCAAGTTCATGAGCTGGAAACTCACTCCCTAGTGCAACCATGTTAGGATCTGGTGTCTTCAAGAGGTGATCAAATCACAAAGGCTCTGCCCTCATGAATGGATTAATGGTTATTAAAGGAGTGGGTTAGTTATCCAGGAGAGGGTTCCTGATGAAAAAGGATGAGCTCAGCCCCTACCCCTGCCTGTCTTGTGTGTGCCCACCTGCCCTTCCACCGTGGGATGCCACAATACAAAGGCCTGCATCAGGAGGTGCCATGTTCTTGGACTTCCCAGTCCCCAGAACCATGAGCCAAATAAATTTTTTTTGTTTAGAATTTACTCAGTATGTGGTATTCTGAGGTAGCTGCAGAAAACAGATTAAAACTGAAGGGTTATGGAAAATAATATTCCTATAAAATAACTCCACAAGAAAAATGAAGGGACAGTGTGGCTTGAGAAGCGGGAAAGGAGATTGATCAACCATTAAACCTCTCCCAGTGCATTCCTGATAACAATGGGCCCTGGGGTAAAGGGTGGATATGGAATGCTAGGCCCTAAACCTTGACCTTCCCTAGGTCAACCTAATCCTGAATGATATTGGGCAAGATTTGAATACTCATCCTTTGGCATCTAATTTTAACCTGTACAGCTGGCCCCTGATGGTCAAAACTGCACGTACACAATGATTACTTCCTCCTCCTCCTACCCTATAAAATCAGAATCCCCCCTGTAACTGATGGCCATTCTCCATCAGGAAAGTGGACCCGAATGATGCCCGACTCTGCGAAGGAATAAAAGCTTCTCTGAATTCGTCAAGGTCTGCCTCCCGTTTTTCCTTTTTGTGCTTACAAAAACAAATGTCATTTTTGTAGTAAAAACAAAAACAAAAAAGCCATTAAGAAAGAATGTGAAATTATTTGGGCCAAGGAGTTAATAGTTGTTTCCTTTGAAAAAAGGGAGTGGTTCGGGGTAGGGTGTGATGAAAAAAGGGAACTTAGACTTTTTAAGTTGAATTTTTGGAAAAGAGCACATAGTAATTTAAGAAGAGAGACACTCAATTGAGGAGCTCAGGGTTGGGAAGATTGCTGACACTTTCCCATGGAAGCCAGACTCATCCTTGAAGTTCGCTTTCCCTTTCCCCAAGAAAAGCCCATCCCAATCCATGAAGACTTGGATCCTCTCTGCCCCTCTCTGTGTCTGAGCACTCAAGCCCTTCCTGACAGGGCAATGACTGAACTTAAGAGAAAACAAATATCACCCCCCGTACATTATTTCCATCTCACACAACAACCCAGCAAGGTCAGTAAACACAGCAGTGTGCTCACTTGGCATGAAGGCACATGAAGTTCAAGGGTAAAACTGCACAGCTACTAGGGGAAGGGAGGGCTTGAGCCAGGTCCCTCTGTCCACGCACAGGAGCTCCAGCCCTGCTTCCTCTGGCAGAAGGTTGGCCTAGAGCTACCTGAAAAGGGCAAGACAAGGACAGGGACTCCACCTGCACGTGCATGGGGACACCAAAATTATCCTGTAGTGTGTCATCCTGTGTCATGTTCTCTGATGGGTAATTTTATGTGTCAGCCTGGCTAGACCACAATATTCAGGTCTTTGATCAAAGGTGTCTGGCTGTTCCTGCCAGGGTACTTTTTAGATGAGATTAACACTTAAACCAAAAGAGTTTAAGTAAAGCAGATTACCCTCTATGAGAGGGATAGGTCTTATCCAATCTGTTGAAGGCCTTAAAAGAACAAGGTCTCCCAAACAGGAGGGAATTCTGGACTCAAATATTCCCTGGGTCTCTAGCTCCCCCATCTGCTGTGTGGTTTTCAGATTCGCCAGCCCCATAATCGTGTGAGTCAATCCCTGAAGATAAATCTCTCTGTATATATACACACATAATTCTTGTCCAGTTTCTGTGGAGAATTCTGACCAACACACTTTCTTTAAAGGGAAGATTGGGTGGACACACTTAATTCAATCTACTTTTCATAGGAATTGCCACACCTAGGAGTGAACCTTGTGCATTTCATATGCTTAACAAATTTTTAAGTGAAAAGCAATGGCAAGCCAGGCAGCTGGGGAGGCTGAGGCAGGAGGATGGCATGTTTCAAGCCAGCCTCTGCAACTTAGTGAGGCCCTAGGCAACTTACAAAGACCCTGTCTCAAAATAAAAAGTAAAAAGAGCTGGGGATGTGACTCAGTGGTTGAGCTCCTCTGGGTTCAATCCCTGGTACTCCACCCCCGCCCCCCCCAAAAAAAAAATTTTAAAAAGCAATGGCAAGACTGAAACTGTTGGATGGCCTTGCCAGATGTGGTATTTATTTAAACTATCATTTTGTTCCCTTATGAGTCATTGAATCTAATGGAAAGGAACAGAAATTGTTTTGATGAAATTGGGGGGAGGGGGGTGGGGAGATTCTTTCAATATCTGATGCATCATTATTCCAGAAACTCTAGTTTTTGTTTTGTCTTTTAAATTAGAGTAAACAGGGGCTGGGAGGGCCAGAAGGAGAGCTCTCAGCCAGGTGCCCTGACCCCAGGTACCCTGATCCTCTGTGCAGACCCTTCCTCACAGAGAAGCCCCATTCCATTCTGTCCTTGTCATGAACACAACTTACTTACTGGCTGTTTTCCTTAGCTGTCCCTGCTGCTGTTCCCCCAGGACTCCTTGAGCACCCTCTGAGGCAGGCATTATTAACCCTGTTCTCAGGAGACATGGAGAGGTGTCAGGAGGATGTGTCCTGGCTTCCCTGAGATTCCCATGACCCATGCTCTCCACTTCCTGAAGAGCAGATCCTGACGAAGGCATTGAGACTTTGTGTTGTGGCTCCACCTTCCTCAGAGCTACATCCTGGGTATGGAAGAGTGCTTCTTAATTCCCATTAACATTTCTGGCCTGATGTCTTCTTTTTAAGTAAGTTGTGTCCAACATAACATTTCATTTTCCATAACAGGGCAAGCTTATCTCCTGCCCCCTGTCTTCTGGAGTGCTCCCTTATCCTTCAACTCTCAGTTCACTAGTCACCTTCTCCAGAAAGCTTCTCTGTCCCTTGCTCTGCCCCTGCCTTTCTCCCAAGGCACCCTGGCAGTCCCTCTCTCCACAGGTGTTGCCCGCTCATCAGGCTGAATTCCTTAAGGACAGGGAGGCTTACTCCCAGCAGTGCATTCACATGGCAGAACTCTGTACACAGTGGTGACCAAGCCAAGAAAGCAGTTCACAGCAACGTGATAGTAAAGTTAGTAAACCAGTGAATTTTTTGATAGGAGAAAATAACTAGAAATTACTAATCATCTTGCATGACGCAAGTACTCAATGTTCATAGAATAATGTGTGGTTCTTCAAAGTGACAATCATAAGTTGGGTATGGTGGCACTGGTCTGTAATCCCAGCTACTCGGGAGGCTGAGGCAAGAAGATCACAAGTTCAAGGCCAGCCTGAAGCAACTTAGTGAGACCCTATCTCAAAATTTAAAAATTTTTTTTTTTAATTTTTAAAAGGTAGCTTGGTGGTAGAGTACTCCCAGGTTTAATCCCAGGACCCCTGTGACACACTAAAGAAAAGAAGAACTGACAATACTGGGTGATTCTCTAAACTGGGGAGAATATTCTCAGAATAAATACCTTCTCCAATCTCATATGTGCTGTGGGGACACTGGGCAGTACCACTGTCATTTCTGAGTAAACATACCAATGACCAGGAAGAAAATGTTTTTGATACTAATTTTTCCTCCCATAAATTTTCTAAAACTATAGGCATTCCTTGCTGCCTATCTAAAATCGAGTAATTAGTACCAAATTTAGCCCTAAACTATGTATTATAGGTATTTTAAACTTGAAAATCCAATATGATATGATTCCAAGGACCTACTATTTACTTAAGATACATAAAATATACTTGGTATCGACATTTCTGTCCAATTCCACAAATTCAAAGGTACTTGGTTTAGATGTTTGGCATCATTGTAATAGTTCATTTTCCATTCACTCATCCAGTCAGTCACACAAGGAATGATGAGAGGCCTCCTGCCATAAGAGGGTTAAAAAGATGGTCAATTTCCATGTGGAAGGTAACTACTGAACTTCCTGGGAAAATAAAGTCAAAAGATGGTCAAGGTTGGTGATGCAGATCAGTGGTAGAGTGCTTGCCTGGCATGTGTGATGCCCTGGGTTCCATACCCAGCACCATAAAGCAAACGACATCTAAAAAGATGGTCAAGGACACACAACATTGATAAGCATGAAGGAGAAGTTCAGAAGAGCACCGGAGATGTGGATGGGAGTGTGCCTGCACCAAACTGAGGACAGACTTGACCCTTGATCAAAGTAGTGTTCAAGTAGTCAAGGAAAGCTAGATAAAAAGAAATGTAAATGTAAAGTTGTAATCAGAAGTGAAGGACAGCAGGGATGGGATAGGCTAGATTTTTGAGCAGGACACAGAAAAGGTGAAGGGATAACATAGGACGGGAAAATTTTCTTGGATGATACATAGTCATTTCATGTAGGCAATAAAAATAAATCCGTTGTGTTTACAGAGAGAAAAAAGACAAGCGAAATATGGACTGTGGCCTGGTCCCTAGGCCAAGCTGGAAGCAAGGCAGTCTGGGGCCTGGAGCAGTGACTCAGGCATGAGGAATGCGGCTCAGGCTGCCTGCAGCTGCGATAAGGAGGACAGGATGGGGCACTGCAGAGGACATCCTGGAGCAGCCTGGGGACTTTCCATGCAGGAGCACATGTGGAAACACACAGTCCGAGAGAATTCTGGCCCATATGCCAGGCAGAGTCCTTGAATGTAAGCAAGAGGGCTGGAAATTCTCTCCCTCCATCACCCAGGTGCCATGGGGTTGGGGAGATAGGATGGCCAAAGTCCTCTGGGCTGTACAGACCCTGCAGGCTCCTGCCTTCTGGGGCCTAGCAGCCAGTGAGTTGTGCTAAACCCTTTCCTGGACACCCAAGGGTATGTCCATGCCCTGCAGCTCCTGACCCTCCCTTTTGAATCTCAGGCACATTTCTGCTGCTGACCTGGTCTGGTTTGTGCCATATCTGTGTAGTACTTGTGCCCTAATGTACTTAGGACTCTCCTTGAACCACCCTTTTTAAACACAACCTCTGCTCCCAAGCAAATACCCATATTTACAAATGACTCCTACCGAAATCAGTGCCACCCCAACCCCAAGGGACCCCTGCGCTTCCTTGAAGCACAGTAAGTACCCTTTCTGGATTGGTCCTCCCAGCTACCAGGTGGGTCCAGGTGGCAGGCAGGGGGTTCCCTCCTTGGAAGCAATCTCCTTCCCTCAGTAGTGTAAGTCTGGTGGCTTCTTGGGAGGCATGCTCATGATCCCTGCCTGGTTGGGGTTCTCCCCCATTTCCATTGCTGAATCTGGAGCCCAAACCCCTCTCCTGCAGCCTCTCCCACACACACCTGGGAACTGGGGTCTGGCCCACCCTTTAGGAAGCTCTGTGCTGCCCCCAGGAGGTCAAAATCATCTCATTACCACCCACAGTGAAGGGTCACTTTGATCCCTTATTACCACCCGCAGTGAAAAGTCACTTTGATTCCTTGGAAGGACACAATGAGAATGGCATTTCAACCATCCTCCGGAACCCAGAAGCCCAGTCTAAATATGAGAACATCAGACAAACCCCACAAGAGGGACGGTCTACAAAATACCTGATCAGCACTCCTTAAAACTGGCGAGGTCGTCAAAAATAAGGAAAGTCTGGGAAATTGTCACAGCCAAGAGGAGCCTAAGGGGACATGACAACATGGAACAGGCGAAAACTAAGGAAATCTGAATAAACTGTGGGCTTTAGTTAATAATATATTCATTTTAGTTCATTAATTGTAAGGAATATAACATACTTAGGTTAAGATGTTAACAATACGGGACACCAGGTATTGGGAATATAGGAACTCCATGTAGTCTCTTTGCAAATTTCCTATCAATCTAAAACTATTTTTAAATTAGAACTTTATTAAAAACAATAAAGGGTCAAAAGCCAGCCTACAACTCTCAGTGAAGTAGTAGCTGCCTTTTTAGATATCATGGAAGAAATCTTACTGAGGAATCCTAAGCACTACCTTTCAAACTATAGGCCTGATAAAGTATTAACTAGGTATCAAGTGAGAACTCATCTGCTTTAGCTTCCTTATTACTGTTTTAAATATCTGTTATACAAACCACAAGAATTGTTAATATGTACTTTAAAATCCTAGTTTGACTTATTTCTGATTCAAAAGGCAATGTGTTACTTGTAGAACCCGAAAAAAAGAAATTGCTGGCAAAATTATTTTTACATTAAATAATAGTATTATTTGAAGAACTTCCCTTAAGAGAACTTTCGGAAATGACTCAGAATGTTCACTTACTCCACCACATTCTACCCAGTAGGTATTGTGATAAAGAAGCAGTGAGACCCAGGTGTGCTAGCCTCCAAACAAGAAGATTCCCTACATCCTTGTGTGTATGTAAGGTCTAGCCCATTCTTTCCTCCAGGACTTTGTGAGGTTATAAATACATGTTACTCTGATTTTCATTCATCATGTGTTTTCTCATGCTGCTGTTGTTTTATGGAGAAAGGGAAGATCTGAGAAGGGCAGAGACATTATTAGGGGAAAATAGGAGAAGGAACTTTTCTTTTTTTCAGTAGAAATATCTCAAATATAACATTAGGGCTTTGGCCTATTTGTGTCACATAATAGCTCATGATCCTATTCAAGCTATGGAAGACTTTCTACTGAAGGAAATAAATGGAAAAGAATCAAGTAGGCAATGCCTTTGAAAAACTGAGATATAAACCAGGTGTGGGTGGCACGTGACTGTAATCCCAGTGACTCAGGAGGCTGAGAGAGGAGGATCACAAGTTGCAACTTAGCAAGACCCTAACCAACCAAAGAAGACCCTGTCTCAAAATTAAAAATAAAAAGATTTGTGGGTGTGCCTCAGTGATTAAGAACCCCTGGGTTCGATCCCTGGTACAAAAACAACAACAAAGAAGGAAATATGTATCATGAAGCTTGCACACATAGACCTGCTCACCTCTGAAATCCTAATAACATCGCTGTTTTATTTTACCTGTGATCTCTCTAGCTTTCTTGTTTTGTGTTTTTTGTTGTTGTTGTTTGTTTGTTTGTTTTTTGGATTTTTTTGCAGGGGGAACTGGGGATTGAACCCCAGGGTGCTCAACCACTGAACCCCTCCCCAGGCTTTTTTATTGTTTTCATTTTTGAAACAGGGCCTCGCTGAATTAATTAGACCCTCACTAAATTGCTGAGACTGGCTTGGAACTTGCCATCCTCCTGCCTTAGCCTCCTGAGCCACTGACATTACAGGTGTGTGGCACCATACCCAATCTCCAGTTCTCTTATCTCTTGGAATGCTTTGCATCTCAGCCCTGGTCTCTTGTTTTCTGTCCTTTGCCAGCTTCTTCCTGGCTTCCTGTCTAGTTATCACCTTTACCTGTATATGAGTCAACATGGAAAACTGTATTCAGAGGTGGAGAGGCAGTCAGCATGACTTCTTTCTTTTTTTCTTTGTATTGAAAATTTCTTTTCCTCCTATAAGGGGTTAGCACAACTTCTACTGAGTTCCCTGTATGCCCAATTCTTTGCCAAGCACTCCTCATGGCTTATCTCATTTAGTTAGCAATGATTTTGGCATTTCATAATAAAATGAGGATTCAAAACACAAATCAATCATCCTGTCAAAAAGTTTCAAAGCAACTGAGTGACTTCAACATCTTAAAATGCATGTCTGAGCCTGGTCTGCAGCCAGAGTGAGGGCCCAGTGAAGTGAATCTCTTTGGGCAGTGTCCTTATGCATACCACTTATGCATTAGTGGTACCCAGAGAATCAAAGGATCCCCAAGTTAAGCTAAATCCAAGGGGTCTGTTCCTACTTGGAGGATTTTTGTTTGTTTTTTGCGGTGCTGGGGATTGAACCCAGGGTTTTGTGCATGCAAGGCAAGCACTCTACCAACTGAGCTATATCCCCAGCCCTCCTGCTTGGAGGTTCTAATGCTGCTTGCTACCACCAAACAAAAGGTTAGGATTCCCACATCCTTCAGTGGCATGTTTGCCACTTACACAGCACAAAGTAATGCTGGGATAGGCAAAAATACCTGGTTGGTTCTGTCACCATTCTACAAATTTAGTAAATGTTGTTGGCACGTGGATCCACCTTCCCGTGCTGATGAAGCAATTAGTGGCTATTTTTCATCCTCTTACATCTGGGCCTGACAATGCAGTAGGAAATACTTGGAGTCTGAGGATCTGAGGATTGAGTTCCAAGCCTTTACTTACAAGGCAGGTATTGTGAGTCACAAGAATGTTAATGTGTTCATCTTAAAAAGAAAGTAAGAATCCCTGTGTGTTGCGGGGCTCATGTAAAAATTCACATAAAAGTACTTTTTGTTGATGCCACAGATCTGAAGTACTTTAGCACTAGCAGTATAAAACCATTACAGAAGATGATTTTTGAGCAAGCTTAGGTATTATGCAGGCAGTTTGGGAACTGTGAATTTCATCATGACATTCATAATGTGCTTCTTAATGCCATAAGTGCCTGGAGATTGGCTACCAATTGAATGCTAAAAAGAGTGTTGAGAAAGCCATGGCCTATTGGTATTTGCAGAGATTTCATTAGAAGTGCAGTATTTGTTGTTAGAAAGCTCTTGAAATGGGGAGGTGTTTTAGTCCACTTTTTTGCTGCTATGACTAAAAGAACACAACCAGAACAACTGTAGAGGAGGAAAAGTTTATTTGCGGGCTCACAGTTTTAGAGGCCTTAGTCCATAGAAGGGCGACTCCATTCCTCCAGGCAGAGGAAAGCAGTTCACATGATGATCAGAAAGCAGAGAGAGAGAGAGAGAGAGCCTCCACTCTCCTTGTACAAACTACAAACCCCATGGCCACGCCCCCAATGAACCACTTCCTCTAGTCACACCCCACTTGCCGCCAGTTACCACTTAGTTAATCCCATCAGGGATTAATTTGCTGATTAGATTAAGGCTATGACCCAATCATTTCTCTTCCAAACCTTTTTGTGCTTCTTGTGTTGTCCCACACGTGAGCTTTGGGGGAACACCACATCTAAACCATAACAGGAGGATCGTACTCATTTTTCACAATTTGTCAATCTGTCAGTCTGAAAGAAAGAAAGATGGGTAGGAACTGATGAGGTCTTTTTTTTTTTTTTTTTGGTATCAGGGATTGAACCCAGGGGTGCTCCCTCTCTTTTTTTTTTATACTTTATTTAGAGACAGGGTCTTGCCCATTGCTTAGGGTTTTGCTAAATTGCTGAGGCTGGCTTTGATCTCACAATCTTTCTGCCTCAGCCTCCCCAGCTGCTGGGATTAACAGGAGTGCACCACCACGCCTGGCTTGCCATTGCTTTTCACTTAAAATTTGTGAGGCATATAAGATACACCAGGCTCACTCATAGACGTGGCAATGCCCAAGAAAAATAGATTGAATTAAGTGTGTCACCTGGCTTGACAAGGTCCTTTAAGTGATCCAGACCTTTGGAGCAGGAAAGTGGGAAGCCAGTCAGTTGCTGGGGCTAGTGCCACCAAACAGAAAGTGTGCGTACATTCTTTTCATTTTCTAAATGATAACTCTTGATGAGCTGAGTTTTAATTTTGATGCCTGTTTGAATTTCTTTACCCCCTTGTACTTAGTGCTTTTTGTGTGCTGAGAAATTTTTGCCTACCTCAAGGTCATGAAGATAGTCTTCTCTCCTTTAGAAGCATTATAGTTTTACCTTTTATATTTAAATCTGTTATCCATCTTGAATTAAATATTTTGTGTATAATGTGAGGTAGGGATCAAGGTTGTTATTATTTTTCTGTGTGGACATTCAGTTATTTAAGTACTAGCTGTTGCAACGACTTTCTTTCCCCAATGAATTACTTTGGTACCTGTCATGAAAATCAACGAGACACCCTTGTGTGGGTTTATTTCTGATCTTTTCTGTTTGATCCCATTGATGTTCTCTTTATGCTAATGTTGAAGTCACATCCTGAGTTAAAAGATTTTTTTACTCCTCCATTTCTTCTTTTCCATTTCTGCAACTTTGTTTTCTCCCTGCAGTGTGTTCTGTATTTTAATGACTAAGTGTACAATTAGTTAAAATGCATAGGCCCTTTCCCTGTGCATTGCCCATTCCCAGGTTATAGGAAAGGTCACAATTAAAATGTAGTTGTCAGGAAAATATAAAGCAGGGACTGGTTGTGATGAAAACCAGATGCACAGACTTTCAAATAACAAACCTCTGAACAATTCTTACTTTTTTAGAATCACAGGTCCAGGATGCTTGGTGATCTCCAGCCAAGATAAGTGGTTCACAACTCATGTTCCAGAAGAGGAAGTTTCTCAAGACTAATTAGCTCACCCAGCATTCATCTGCCTGAAACTGAGATAATATTCCCACAAACGGTGCTATATAAACCTTCTCTTGGCAGCACCAGGCAAGATGGTCACAGGCATTAGGTATCTGGTTGCTAATGAAAACCTTTCCTCTCCCACCACTCTGTCTCTTGGGTTATTTGCTCTCGTGAGTGGCAGTAGAACTGAACCTTTCACATACTGCACTGCCACAATTACGACAGATTTACAGAAGTGCTGAAGTCAGGCAATGCAAGTCTTCAACTTTGTCTTTTTTGAGATTGTCGTAGCTATTCCAGGCCCTTGTTTTCTCCACATTTATGGGAAAACCAGACTATTAGTTTCTAAACAAAAGAACCAAACAAAGCCTATTAGAATATTAATTGGAATTGCATTGGAATTGCAATGATCATAGAATCAATGATCTATTGATTCTCAAATAGATCAATTTGAGAAGAATTAATATCTTAAGAGTATTGAGTCTTCCAAAATATGAACTTGACCTGTCCCTGCATTTACTTAGGTCTTCTCCAGTTTCTCTCAGTACTGTTTCATAGTTTCCAGTGTAGAGGTCTTGGATATATTTTATTAAATGTATTCCTAATATTTTATGGGCTTTTTGTTACAATTAGAAATAATATCTAAAATATTTTTTTACATAGAATAATATTCATAGTTTTAGTTTACATTTTTATGTTGCAAATAGTCTTTTTTTAAAAAAATTAAGATTTAATTTACACACAGTAAAAAGCATTTTAAAATGTACACTTTAGCCATTTTTAGTATACTAACAAGATTGTACAACATCATTATCACCTGATTTTAAAATTTGTCCATTATGCCTCAAAGAAGCCCCATATCTGATAGCAGTCTCCATTTCTCTCCCTTCCCAGCCCTTTGACCACCAATTTACTTTCTGTCTCTATGGAGTTACCTATTCTAGACATTTTATATAAACAAAATCCTACAATACATGACCTTTTGTATCTTGACTTCTTTCACTTAACATGATGTTTACAAGCTTCATGTTGTAGCACGTATCACCACCTCAATACTCTTAAAGGCTGAATACTATTCTCTATATGGACATATCATGTTTGGTTGACACATCTATCCATCACTAGACCCTTGGGTTGCTTCCACTTTTTGGCTACTACGAATAGTGCTGCTATGAGCATGTGTGTACAAGTTTTTGTTTAAATATTTGTTTTCAGTTATTATGAGAATATCTAGGAATAGAGTTGCTGAGTCACATGATAATTCTATGTTTAACTTTTTCAGGAACCACCAAACTGTTTTCCATCTTAGCAGCCTCCACCTACATTGTAGCAGTCATGTGTAAAAGTTTCAATTTCTCCATATTCTTATCAACCATTGTTCATTTTGGTTTTGTTTTCATTAAGAGTCATCCTGGTAGGTATGAAGTGGTATCTCATTGTGGTCTTGATAAACATTTCTCTAATGACTGATGATGTTGGGCATCTTTTCATGTGTTTATTGGTCATTTAAATATCCTTGTTGGATAAGTGTGTATAAAATCCTTTAGCCATTTAAAAATTGGATTGCTATCTTTTTGTTGTTCAGCTGTGAAGTTCCTTAGATAGTCTGGATACTAGATCCTTATTAGCTACATATTTGCAAATATTTTGTCTCATTCAGGGGTTATCCTTTTACTTTCTTGATCATGTATTTTGATACACAGAACTTTAACATTTTTGAAGTCCAATTTTTGTTTCTTTTGTGATCACATCCAATAAATCATTGCCAACTATTATATTATGAAGCTTTGTCCTTATGTTTTCTTCTAAGAGTTTTATAGTTTTAGCTCTTATATTTAGGTATTTGATCCATTTTGAGTTAATTTTTGTATATAGTAGAAGGTAATGGCCCAACTTCATTTCTTTGCATGTGGACATCTGGTTTTTCCAGCATCGTTGTGTTGTGAAGCCTCTCATTTCTCCACTATATGGCCTTGGAATCCTTGTCAAAAACCAATTGACCATACACATGAGGGTTTACTTCAGGGCTCTCTATTCCATTCCATTGGTCTGTATCTGTTCTTATGCCAGTACCACACTATTTTGATTACTGTAGACTTTAATAAGTTTTGAAATCAGGAAGTCTGAGTCCACCAGTTTTGTCTCTTTTAAGATTGTTTTGGCTGTTCAGGATCCCTTGAGATTCTATTTCAATTTTAGAATGGATTTTTATTTATTTTTTAAAATGCTGTTGGGATTTTAAAAGGAATTGCATTGAGTCTGTAGATTGTTTTGGATAATATTGCCATATAAACAATACTAAGTCTTTCAATCCAGTAAAATGGAATGCCCTATTATTTTTTTCTCTTGTTTGGGGTGGGTACCTGGAATTGAACTCAGGGGTACCTGAACACTGAGCCACATCCCCAGCCCTATTTGTATTTTATTTAGAGACAGGGTCTCACTGAGTTGCTTAGTGCCTCGCTTTTGCTTAGTGAACTCACAATCCTCCTGCCTCAGCCTACAGGCATGCACCATGGTGCCCGGCTGCCCTTCCATTTTTTAAAGATCTTTCATTTCTTTCAGCAATTTTTTTTCAACATCACACTTTTTAAACAATGTTTAATAGTTTTCAGTGAACAAGTATTTTGCCTCCTCGATGAAATTATCAGTGATATTCTTTTCAATGCTATTGTTAATGGAATTGTTTTCTTAATTTAATTTTCAGATCATGCATAGCCAGTACCATAAATGTGAGTCCAGCCCAAAGTCTTTTCTCAATCTGACCCTCTCTAGTCAAATGATATATATATATTTTTTTGGTACTGGGAATTGAACGCAGGGGCACTCGACCACTGAGTCACATCCTCAGCCCTATTTTGTATTTTATTTAGAGACAGGGTCTCACTGAGTTGCTTAGGGACTCACTAAGTTGCTGAGGCTGGCTTTGAACTCGTGATCCTCCTGCCTCAGCCTCCCAAGTGCTGGGATTACAGGTGAGCACCACCACGCCTGGCTCAAATGATATTTTTAAGATTTAATTTTTCAATTGTTTGTTGCCAATGCATAGAAATACAATTGATAAAGTTACCTTGTATCCTGAGACCTTGTTATATTCCCTTATTAGTTTTAGACATTTAAATTCTTTCTTTTCAGTCTTTGCACTCTTTTATTCTCTTTCTTTTCTTTCTTTTTTTGTTTCAGTCTCATTGTTCTAATGAATAGTAATCTCTAACACAGTGTTGAATAGAAGTGATGAAAGTGTTCCTTCTTAAGGTGAAACTTTCAATATTTCATTAGTATGATGTAAGTTTTTTGAAATGCTCTTTATCAGTTTGAAAAAGTTCACTCCTGTTCCTAGTATGCTGAGAGTTTGTATCATGAAGATTTAATGAATTTTGTTAAATGCTGTCTCTGCATCTACTGAACTGGTTGTATGATTTTTCTCTTTAATTCTAATAATGTGATGAATTACTTTGACTGATTGATATTGAAATAATAAAACAACCTTACATTCTTAGGAAAATTCCACTTGGTCATGTTGCATTTTCCTTTTTTAAAAAATTCTGGGTTCAGTTTGCTAATATTTTGTTAAGAATTTTTGTGTCTTCATCATGAGGGATACTGGTCTGTGGTTTTCTTTTATTGTAACGTCTTTGTCTGGTTTTAGTATTAGGGTTTGTGTTAGTCAGCTTTCCATTACTAGTAACAAATACCTGAGATAATCAACTTATAAAGAGAAAAGGTTTATTTTGGCTCACAACTTTGAAGGTTCCAGTCCATGATTGATTGGCTTCATTGTTTGGGGGCTTGTGGTGAGACAGAATATCATGGCAGGAGAATGTGGCAAAGCAAATCCACTCACCTTATTGCTCAGAACTAAAAGAAATGAAAAGGAGGGTTTAGAGTTCCATTATCCCCTTTGAGGTCAAATCCTCAGTGACCTAAAGACCTCCCACTAGATTCCACCACCTCCCAATAGTGTCAAGCTGGGGACCAAGCCTATAACACAAGGATCTTTGGGAGACACTTTATCTAAACCATAGGAAGATTGTACTGGACAAAAAAATTAAAAATTGGGGAATGGTTTCCTTCTCTTCTGTTCTCTGAAACAGTTTATGTGCAATTGGTATGATTTCTTCATTGCAAGTTTTGCTAGAGTTTATCAGTGAAACTATATGCGAATGAAATTTGCTTTGCAAGTAACTGCACATTCAATTTTTAAAATTAACATGGGATCTTCAGATTTTCTACTTCTTCCTCTGCCTATTTTGGTAATCTGTGTTTTTCAAGGCGTCAAACATGCGATTTGTTTAATACATTTGCTACCTCAGCATTCACTGTACTATCCCTATTGCACAGGTGAGGGAATGGGAGGGAGGATGTAGGCCGGTAGGCAGTTTTTGATGCACCAGTGGCCCACCCCTTTTGCCTGTCTAGGTCTCAAGACTGAGAGCCAGTGACCAGCTCCTGTGTTTGCATATCAGCTTATGTTTGGTAGAAACTTGTACAACATAACATACCATATTGTCAAATGAGCTTTTGCCTTCTTTATGGCCCCAGCCCTGACCCAGAGCAGTAGAATATCACTCAACATGCTTTTTTGAGCAGAGGCTGACAAAATTTATGCCCAGGAAATCCCTGACCTTTTTCCAACTAGGGAAGTGGAACATCTTTTTCTGAGAGACCTGCTATAGACTTGTATCTACCCAATATTGCCTTAACTCTCTATGTGACTATATTTAGAAACAGGGCATATTAGAAGGTACTTAAGATTTAGCAAGACTCTAAAGATGGCTGCCTTGCAGAAGAGGCTACCAAGGGGCTGCATACAAATATTGGTCACCCCATTGCTCTTGTCAGAAAAATTCCTTGGACTGTGGCATTGAGTGAGCTGAGAGAACACGTTGCTCAGTTTGGCCACGTACAAAAGTGCACTGTACCTATTGACAAAGAGATTGGCCTTCACAGAGATATTGGCTGGATTCAGTTTTCTTCAGAAGAAAAACTTCAGAATGCAGTACAATAGGAAAATCACGTTATTGATGGAGAAAAGCTCCACATTCAAGCTCAAAGACAAAAAAAAAAAAAAAAGGCAGTCAAGCATCTGACAAAGAGAAAGATTTGTGATTGTTTCTGATTAAATAATCATAACTGGGAATTTTTTAAAAATTCACTAAAGATATAGTGAGGTCACAAGGGTGGGACATTGATCATTTTCTGTTGCTATAACAAAATACTGGAGTCTGGAAACTTTTTAAAGAAATAGGTTTATTTAGCTCCCAGTTTTTGGAGGCTGGAAGTCCAAGATTGGGCAACCCTATCAACTTGGTCTCTGGTGAGGGACCCCTTGACTATATCACACCATAGTGAATGTCATCATGGAGACAGTACATGCAAAAGGGACAATTTACATGGTGACAGGAAGCTAAAGAATGGGAAGGGCAAGTCTTGCTCTTTTACAACAACCCATCCTGTGGGAATTAAGTGGGGTCCCTTGAAAACTTGTAAAGGCAGAGCCCATAATGACCTACCTACCTCCCATGAGGCCCTCTACCTATGAAAGTTTCCATCACCTCAGCAGCCACACTGAGGACTAAGTTTCCAACAAATGAACCCTTCAACCACATCCAAACCGTAGTAGTGGTGTCATAGTAAGAGACACCAGAGCTCTCTTTCTGCCCGCATGCACAGAAATTAAGGAAAGGTGATATGCAGATACAGGGAGAAGGCAATTGAGAGAGGAAAGGATTCTTCACCAGAGACCAAATTGGCCTGAACCTTCATCTTGAACTTTCCAGACTCCAAGAGCTCTGAAATAAATTTGTTGTTTAACAATTGTGTGGTATTCTGTTAAGGAAACCCACGCAGGCCATGACACCGGCCTGGCATGTCCTTGCTTATGAATCCAGGCTCTGGGCCTCAGATGGTTTATGAAAACAAGGGTTCCCACTGTAATTCCTTGTCCCTGGGCTGCAGCCTGGACAGCCCCCACGTTTCTTCCCATCTGTGGCCCACAGTGCCCACTTAGCATTGGTAGTCTAATCTTTGAACACTGCCTGGAGTTGGTTCTGCTTTTTTCCCACAAGTTGATGATCTTTCTCAGAGATTGCCTTGTAGCCTGCAATAAAACTGCCTTACTCAGACCCTCCCTTCCACCCGGGACACTGTGACTGTCCCCACAGTTCCCATGATGCCCTGGGCTGCTAAGGAAGCTCAGGGGCACCAGACAGGGGCCAGGTTGCACTTGTATGAAGTGGATCTGGGAAGAAGCAGGCTGGATTTAGGTTAGAGAACAAAACTGAGGAATGAACCTTGCCTAGGTCACTTCTTCCAGTTGCCCAGGGCTGAGGGCCTTTGGGCTGTAGGGTCATGGCTTTCTGCTAGGCATGGTGATTTATTGCACTAAAATTTGCAAAATCTTGGGGCTGGGGTTGTGGCTCAGAGGTAGAGCGCTCGCTTAGTGTGTATGAGGCACTGAGTTCGATCCTCAGCATCACATATAAATAAATAAAATAAAGGTATTGCAGGAAAAAAAACCTTGCAGTATCTTGCATATCTCCATTATGGAGTCTGATTCTTCTGGGTTGAGAGTTCAGTTAGTTAGTTAGTTGAAGTGGTTTAAGCTTTGGTTGGGAAGAAGAAGGGAGAAGAAAAAAGTAAAACGGGAAGCGGAGTCCCAGGAGTCAAAGCACAGAGGCTTTCAAGTCCCGTGACTGGGTTGAGAGGGGACACAGATGCTTGTACACAGCATAGCTGAGCCATCTCACCTGACTTTGATTTCTTCTTTGGATGGTAAGACATACAAACTCCCAACATTTAGAGCTACCAAGCTGAGATATCAAACACCCAGATGCTCACAGGCCTCCTTACCCGTGCCAAATGGCAGAAGGGAGTGTATGATTGCAGAAAAAAGAAAAAAACCTCTTCGAGCCATGGCTCATTTTAGGTGAAGTTGCTGTTTCATTTCGTTTTTGTAGCCCAGCATGTTTTTGAAAAAGCAGCACAATAATCAGGCTGACATCATCTGGTGTTAGTGAGAATGCTATCAATGTTTCCATTTTAAGTCAGGCCAAAGCATTATTTTATAATACTACCTAATAATTTCTTCCAGCAAACACCCAATCAGGACAAATGTCAAGCAAACACTCCAAAGGGAAGAAATCAATAGATTGAGAAACAAACGAATTTATACTACTACTACTAACAGCCACCAGCCTGCAGGCCGGCTAAGTGCCTAGGTTCTGGATTTCTTCCAGGGGCTTCCACAGAGCCAGGAGAGCTTTTGCAATTCACTTATACAGCTGAGCTGGCCAGTTGTCCTGACCAGGAGCTTTGTTTATTTGATTTTCACTTTTTAGCACGAAATACAGTCCTGTCTTGATTCCTCTGCCTCTGGGGCTCTCTGAATGTTTTTAACTAGAGTCCTTCCACTCGTAAAAAAAAAAAAAAAAAAAAAAAAAAAGACTCCCTCCCCTGGGACTGGTGGGTGCCAGGAGGCTCCACCGGGGAGGCGGGGTCTGCTTGGACCACAGCTTGCTTGGTCAGCTCATAAATCAGGAGAGTTTCTGAGTTAAAACTCTCCTGCAGTAGGAAGTTTTATTTAGGGATAGCACTAATTTGGCTTTTGAGCTTGATATGATTTTCTTGTAAACCGAGCAGAGTGCCTCATCCGGGGACTTAGTGCCTGGGTGCTGTCTTGTCATCATAACCACATTATGCAGTTTGTGGGCACGTTGGCCTCTGTGTGTCCTGGTGATCCCAGAAAGCTTTCCCCTGAAAGAGGATGATTGTCAGAGGTCTGATTTCAAATTCGGTGTCTGCATCTGAGCTCCTAAAAGGTAAGTGGGGTAAAGGTATCTGATGTTTGTGGTGGGGTTTGAGGGGTTACAGTTCAAAGCAGAGTGACCCGAGTTTCTTTAAAAAGTAAATATGCCACTAATATATGTCCCAGGGATTGTATTCACTGGCATTTATCCCAGAGAAATTAAAACCGTGTTTACACAAAAAAATACACATGAATTTTCATGGCAGCTCTAATTGCAAAGCCCCTAACTAGAAATAATCTGGCTGTCCTTCAGCCAGAGAATGGCAAGACACTGCCATCCATCAGACCACGGCATACTATTCAAGGAACAAACTGTTGATACACACAGTCAATGAGGCACCAGAGAACTGTTCTGAGCAAAAAAAGTCAAACCCCAAAGGTTGCATACTACTTGGCTCCATTTACATAACCTTTTTTTTTTCAGTACTAAGGATTGAATCCAAGGCCTCACTCATTCCAGACAAGCACTCTGTACCACTGAGCCACACATCACTAGCCCTTTTAATTTTTTTAAATTTTGAGACAGGTTCTGGCTAAGTTGCCCAGACTGGGTTCAAACTTGCAATCCTCCTGCCTCAGACAGACATGTAGCTGGGATTATATATAACATTCTTAAAATGAAAAACAATTATAGAAATAGAGAACAGGAGAGGGGTTAGGGATTATGGAGGATGGATGGAGGAAGGAAATATATGGGGCTATAAAAGGGCTACTTGAGGTTCTTGTACAGATGGAAATGTTCAGTATTTTGACTTCATAAACATCAATATCCTGATTATATGTCGATTTGCAGGATGTTGCTATTGGGGAAAGCCAGATAAAGAGTACAGGGAACCTCCCCTCTCCAACTCCTTCTTCTCCTTCTTTTTAAAGATATGTTGTCCAATCTGGCCTAGAATTTGGCAATCCTCCCATTTCAGCCTCCCGAGTACCCGGGATTATAGGTATGTACCAGGGAACCTTTCTTTATTCTTGCACTGATGGGTCAATCTGCAATTATCTCACAATAAAAAGTTTAAAGTGGCCAAGGTAAGTACACTGAGAAGGTGGCCTTTGAACCAAGACTTAAAAGAGGTGATGGAGCCTGCCAAACATCTATCCAGGCAATAACGTCCCTGACAGTGGCTCCATTGCATGAGAGCATCTAGAAGGCTCAGGGTTACCTGTGGGCATCTTGTGAGGACGCAGAAGATGCATCAGAGAGGTAGCTGAGGCCAGACCCCAAGGACGTGAGTCAGTATGGTAATATCCAAGGCTTTCATTTTATGTGACCTGGTGGCCACAGATATATCAAGCAGCACAGTAACCATTTCAACAGACCCTTCTGGCTTCTGAATGAAGACTAGACTGTAGGGAAAAATTGGGAGACAATGAGGAGGCCGTAGCAGTCACTCTGGATGACATCTAAGTTCCCCCGACTCAGCAAGATAGAGCTTGTATGACCCTGTCTATGACTCTCCTGGATGTGCGTACGTTGAGATCTTTAGTACTTCATTTAAGAGCTTCACGTAGAAGCAATGGTCCCCAAAGTTGGGTGTCCATGCTGCTGATCCATGGAGAGTAGACCACACAGCTGAGGATAAGAGTTATGGAGGTGAAGTTGAGGAATTGTCCAAGGACGTGGACCTTAGGCTGAAATTTATTCATTAAGCCTTGAGGCCAATGAGATGCAAGTGTGAAACCTGGTAGTTAGGACAGTAGAAATGCCCTCGGTGATGTGCAGAGTGTTTGCCTATATGTCAGCGAGCCTTTGCAAGTAGAAATGCATTCCCTGGGAGTTTTTCAGCTCCTGATATGTGCTGGGAGCTGGTATTCTGTGTCAGGGGTACAGTGCAGAATAAAGCTGGCATTGTTGTTACTCTCAAATAGCTCACCATGGTAAGTGAGTAGACAAATAAGCAGAGCAGTGAGAAGTCATAATGGCTATTACAAAGCAAGCAGCGAATGGGCTGGGGAGGGTGTACATAGGGAGGGAGAAAACTGTGCTCCCTTAAGTCAAAAGGTGGCCCCTATATTGAGACACAAAGTAGGCAAAGGAGCAGGTCAGAGAGGTTCCAGGAGAGGGAACATCCTGTGCAAAGGCCCTGAATGGGGGGAGGAGGCAAGATGGGGTCCAGAGATGCAGTCATCTGCCATGGCCACCGTCCCTACTTGGCTCTCTCAAGGACAGCACTTTGCATCCAGGGTCCCAGCTTCACACTTCTGCCATTCCTCTCATAAAGAGTCAGGTTGGGCCTGCCTAATTCTTCACTAGAACCCAAGAAACAGCTGTAGTTTCACAGTGAATGCAAATTATGCTTTCCTCTGTACGTATGAGAAATCATGGGAATATGAAGTGCAAATCTATTAAAAGCACCTGTTTCCCACAGCCTCTCCTACACTTGGTAGGACCTTGTGGCTCAGGAGAAGAGGACATGATAGGTAGGCTGGTGTCTCAGGGAGCAGGCGTGAGAACTCTGAGGTTTGCTATCTTGGATATATAGAAGATGGCGTGAACAGACTAACCAAATATGCATGCCATGTATATCTGTTTTCTAGGGTTGCAGTAACAAAGTACCATAAACAGAGTGACTTCAAATAACAGAAATGCATTCTCCCACAGTTCTGGAAGCTACAAGTTCAAAACTAAAGTATTGGCAGAAAAATCTCCTCCACCCTGAAGTGTCTTTCCTTGCTTCTCCTAGATTCTGGTGGCCCCAGGTGTCCCTTGGCTTATGACTGTATTATCCAACTTCTGCCTCCATATTTACATAAGCTAGCCTCCCTCTGTGTTCATCATCGTCACATCTCTTTCCTCTTCTTATATGGACAGCAGTTATATTGGAGTAGGACCCACCCTAATGACCTCATGTTGATTCATTATATCTGCAATGACCCCATTTCTTAATAAGATCACATTCTGAGGTCCTGGGGATTAGGATTTCAACAGATCCTTTTGAGTGATGCAGTTCAGTCCTTCACCGTGCCATGCTAGGAAAGAAACTGTAATGAGGAAGGACTGGGCAACTTTTGCTCTGTGGGAATGAGTTACAGATATTGCACAGAGAAACCATTCTGAGCTCATGTCCACACCCTGGGTCTGCTGATTCTGAATCATTCACACAAATACCTTTGAAAACATGCTTTACTCTGTGTGCTCTTGTTACTGATTTCAAGTTAAACAAAATATTTTTATGCTCCTAAAGACTAGGGCATTTTTGTTAGTGGTGCAAACTCTCATGGTCATGCAGTCCTGAGTGGCTGTTTTTCACCCCTTCCCTCACCCCATGGCTGACATGTCTTCCAGCTGGGAAGTAAGCAGGGTATTAAAGGCCAGACCAGATCATGGGAGCCAGCAGGACCTGGACTGGATTGGGTAGGCAGTAGGGACTCATCTAGGTCCCAAGCAGAGGAGAGATATGGGAAACTCAGGATCTCCCAAGGTGGGGCAAGGCAGGATGAAGCTGACCAATCAGGAGACACCTGGAAGTGGAGTGGAGGAAGAGTCCAGCAACTAGGAACTGTCAAGATGAAGGAACAAGCAGCTTATTTGATGCCCTCAGGGGAGACAAAGATGAGCCTTGGAGCTCTTTTTTAGGGAAGATGGATTGGTCTGTGATGAAAACCAGCACATGCAAGACAAAGGAGAGCTTCAAATAAAAGGGGAAGCTAGATGGCCTCCTGCTCACCAGAGGCAAGTGTGTGGTGGTTTCCTCTCACGATGTCCTCTTCATCCTCTTCAGGATGGTTCTTTGACCTCCTTCTAGGATCCTGGGTTGTCTCAGTCTCCCTAGGTACCATACAGTCTCTGAGGCCAGGATGGATATCTTTCTGACCCTATAGCCTCTCTCCCCTTATTATCATATCAGCAGCAAAAAGAATACTCTGGAAAGAAGTGGGCTGGAAAGACCCAAGGGAAGGGGTCTAGTTGAGATCTTGAAATGGGCACAATCCTGGCTTTAGGCAGTTTTCCCACAGTCTCCTTGTGCTATGGACATTACAGCTGAACCCATAGAAATAAGGAAGGTAGCTGGGTGTGGTGGCGCACACCTGTAATTGAAGGGCTTGGGAGGCTGAGGCAGGAGGATCTTGAGTTCAAAGCCAGCCTCAGCAAAAAGCGAGGCCCTAAGCAACTCAGTGAGACCCTGTCTCTAAATAAAACACAAAATAGGGCTGGGGATGTGGCTCAGTGGTTGAGTACACCTGAGTTAAATCCCTGGTACTCTCCCCCCCAAAAAGAGAAAGGTAAGTATATAAATCATGACCTCAAATGTCCTTCAGCTTCTCACAGGACACCAGGGAAATATTTATATCATGCCTCAGTAAAAACCAAGGGAAATATTTATATCATGCCTCAGTAAATTTAGCATTCTTCAATTTAGACTCCAGTTCATTCATATATTTGTTGCTAAATTAAATACTTGAAATATTTCCCCCCTTTGAAAAGATGAGACTCTTGCTATTCTGATAAATAGATTTTTCAAATCAAAGACTTGAAATCTTAGGAATTATCTCAAAATGCTTCTGATCATAAAATGTCAAAGTCATATTGTGAACTATAGTTTTTCTAAATTTAACTTTACTATTAGTGCTAATATCTAAATTAATAATATGTGCTGCTTTAAAACCACAAATGCTTTTTTTTCCAGAAATACAGTATATGTAGCTAGGTCTTCCCCTCAAGAAAGAGAAGAGATCAACAAATTCTCTCCTCTCAAAACAGCTATAGAATTGAACTGAATTGTCAAAATTGATTATTTCAGTAATAATTAATTACTAATTTCTATAAATTGATCACTGACAAAATAACAAATCGAGGAACTCATATTCACAAAAAACTCTGGAGATTCAGGTACAAATAGTGGAGATTTACAACCTGTCGTGTCTGCCTCCACCCTCTATCGGAGCCCAGTCAGCAAAGTTGCTTTACCAAGACAGGACTGGCCTTCACTTGATTTGGAGTGAAGAGAAGAAACCCACAGCTGGCAGCAAGTGGGAAAAACTTGCAGAACTGGCCTGAAGTCGCAATCCTGGTTGAGATGGATGATATCAGACTAGCCAGAAATTTAACAGGAAGATCCCAGAGATGAGATAACATTAAGGGCTTGAGAAACATTCCATGTATCTGTGACTGTCTGGGAGCCTCTGTGCATGAACAGTGGAAGCACAACAGGGCCTGTTGTTAAAGTACCTGCTGGGTCAGAGTTGAAAACTGCCCCCAGTTTTAATGCATTTCCCCAATTCAAACACAGATCCACCAGTAACAGAATGGGGTATTTGAGGTCAGCTTCTGACCAGTTATTGAGTGACCATTAAGCCATGCAGACATAGAGGTGACTGAAGAAGCCAGCCTTTCTCCCCACACAAAAAATACAAATGAGAATTATTTTTGAAAGCCTAAGGAACGAAATCAATATATTCACACTTTAGTGTGAAAGATTCTGTAGTTCAAGTCCAGGCAAGTTTTAAAAAAAATATAAAGCAATAACAACCAAGACTGTCAGAGGATAAAAAGGAAACTGAATCCAGAGTTGATGTGATATATTATCTAAGATATCCAGTTTTCAACAAAAATTTGAGTCATGAAAAAAATAAGTCTTTTAGTGGCCTAAATGTTGGATTTAACAGAAAAAGACTTCAAAGCTGCCATTTTAAATATGTTGAAAAAGTTGAAGAAAAACAGGTTTAAAGAATTTAAGGAAAATATTATGAAAATGACTCAATAAGTAGAAATGTCAATAAAGAAATAATTTTTTTAAAAAAGAAAAAATTTAAAATAACCAGGTGGAAATTCTAGAATTGAAAATACAGTAACAAAGTAAAACTTTGGTTATATGGGTAAGCAGCATATTTGAAATATCAGAAGAAAGAATTAGTGAATTTGAGGATAGATAAAATGTTGTCCAGTATGACGAATGAAGAGAAAAAATACTGAAGAAAAATGAACTGTCTCAGATATCTGTGGGACAACAGGAAGTATACCAACTGCATAATGGGAGTTCCAGAATGAGAGATGAGAGAGAGATGAGAGGAAAAAGATAAGGCAAAAATTTAAATAAATAATGGCTAAAAACTTCCAAAATTTGATGAAAAACATTAATCTGGAGGTCTAAGAAGTCCATTGCTCTCGAAGTTGGAAAAAGACAAAGAGATCTTCACTTTGTCACATCAAATTGTTGAAAGCAAAAAACAAATAGAAACTATTGAAAACAAGAAAAAAACTATGAGAACAATACAAATAATGACTAAATTCTCATCAGAAAATAATGAAGGAGAGAAGGCATGGGAATTCAGAGTGTTGAATAATTGTTAGCTCAAATTTCTATAACCAGCAAAACTATCTTTCAAAAATAAAAGTGAAATAAAGATATTCTCAGATAAGCAAAGACTGAAATAATATGGTGCTAACAGACCTGCCTTACAAGAAATAATAAAGGAAGTCTCTCCATGTGTTAATTACCCTTATATCACTATAACAAAATACCATGGATAATAAACTTATAGGGAAAAGTTGTATCTTGTCTCACAGTTTTGGAAGTTGAGTCTATGATCAGTTGTCCCTGCTGCTTTAGGCCTATGATCAGGCAGCACATTGTGGCAGGAGTGCAGAGCAGAGCAAAACCATTGACTTCATGTCCAGAAAGCAAACGAGAGGGAGAGGCAGAAGACAGGATCCCACAATCCCCTTTGGGAGCATGCTCCCAATGACTTAAGGACTTCCTTAAGGACCTCCCTCTCAACAGTTACACCACTTGCTAATAACATCACCCTGGAACTAAGCTTTTAAGGTGACCCTTGGAGGACAGTTAACATCCAAACTGTAGCATTCAAAATGAAAGATCACTCCAATTAATAACTTGAATCCACAAGAAGAAGTGAAAAAGAACAGAAATGGCAAATATGTAGGTTAATACAAAAGACTTAATGATATACATTCTATTATTATAATACATTCTATTATTATAATACATTCTATTATTTCTGCAAATTGCACAAGATTATATTAAACAACTACATTGGATGGTTTGTAACATATACAGTTATGGTACTATATATGATATTAACGGCCCCAAATTAGGGAAGGGTAGGAAGGAAATGGAGCTATATTAGACCAAAGTTGCCATATTTTACCAGAGCAAGTTAGTTTTAGTTTTAAGTATATTGTGGTATGTTGAAGTGTATAGTGTGATTCCCAGAGCAAATTCTAAGACGTTAAATCAAACTATTACTTAAAAATCATCCAAGATATTAAAATACTGTACAAAATTATTTGCTTAACACTTAAGAGGGGTAAGAGAGGAGTAGAGGAACAGAAAAGGCATGAAGCATATAGAAGACAAATGGCAAAATGACACATATAAATCTGACCACATTAATAATTGCATTAAATGTGAATGGAATAAGTATTCCAATCAAAATCAGAAATTGTGAGACTGGATAAGAGAGAAAATCTGACTATATGTTATATACAAGACACATACTTTCAATTCAAAGACACAAATAGGTTGAAAACCAAAGGCTATCTGCTCTCACCATTCCCATTTAGCATATTATTAGAGGTTCTGGCCATTACAACAAAAGATCAGTCAAATGTATTGTGCATGGAATGGAAGAGAAAAATAAAACTTTTTACTCACAAAGAACATGATCCAAAAAAAAAAAAAAGTGTGTGTGTGTGTGTGTGTGTAAAATTTGGTTGTATCTCAGGATAAAAGATCAATATATAAAATATATAAAATGTAAAATTTTTACAATTAATGGTCCAAAAATGAAATTAAGAAAATCTTGCTCACATTAGCATTCAAAAAAATAAAGTACTTCAGAAGTACAAGACTTGAGCTGGGAGTATGACTTGGTGGCAGAGTGCTCAAGGCCCTGGGTTCAATCCTTCGCCACACCACATACACACATAAAAAAGTACAAGACTTGTACGCTAAAATGTACAAAATATTTCAAGAGAGATTAAAGATCTAAATAAATGGAGACACAGTTCATCTTCATGGATTGAAAGAAACACTATTATTAAGATGGCAATTCTTGAACCACCTTTGACCCCAGCTATCCCACTCCTGGGTCTATACCCAAGGGCCTTAAAATCAGCACACTATAATGTCATAGCCACATCAGTATTTACAGCAGCTCAATTCACAATAGCTAAACTATGGAACCAACCTAGATGCCCTTCAATAGATGAATGGATAAAGAAATTGTGGTATATATACACAAAGGAATATTACTTAAGAAGAATGAAATTATGGCATTTGCAGGCAAATGGATGGAGTTGGAGAGTATCATGCTAAGCAAAATAAGCCAATCCCAAAGAATCAAAGGCTAAATGTTTTCTCTGATATGTGGATGTTGATCCATAATGGGGTGCAGGAAAGAATGGAGGATTGAGCAGAGGGGAGTGAAGGGAGGGGAGAGGATATAGGAGTGGGAAAGACAGTAGAATGAGATGGACATTATTACCCCATGTACATGTCTAATTGCACGAATGGTGTGACTTTGCATCGTGTACAACCACAGAAATAAGAAATTGTGCTCTATTTGTGTACAACGAGTTGAAATACATTCTGCTGTCATGTATAACTAATTAGAACAAATAATAATAAAGGGATGGCAGTTCTCCCTGTATTTCCCTATAGATTCGGTAAACTCCTTATCAAAATCCCAGTATCAGCCAGGCACAATGGCTCATGCGTGTAATCCCAGAAACTCAGGAGGCTGAGGCAAGAAAATTCCAAGTTTGAGGCCAGCCAGGCATCTTAGCGAGACCCTGTCTCAAAACAAAAAATAGAAAGATGCTGGTGATGTGAGTCAGTGGTTAAGTGCCTCTGAGTTCAATCCCTGGTACCAAAATAATTAAGTAATTAAAAGGGCTGGGGAAGTAACTCAGCGGTAAAGCACCCTTGACTTTAATCCCCAGTACCAGAAAAAAAAAAAATCTAGTAGAATCTCTTGTAGAAATTGGCAAATGAATCCTAAATGTATATTAAATGCAAAGGACTCAGAATAGCTAAAACATCTTTATAAAATAAAAGTTGCAGTACTCATACTATCTGATCTCAAAACTTGCTACAAAGCCACTATAATCAAGCAATGTGGTATGAACATAAAAGATAGAGATATGGGTCAATAGAATATATAGATCAGACATAAAAATAGACATGTAAATCAATTGAGAGTTCAAAAAGAAATCCTTGTATTTATGGTCAATTGATTTTCAACAAAACTGCCAAGATAGTTCAATTGAAAAAGAATGGCCTGCATCAAAATGTTGCAAAACACATGGATGTATGTATGTACCAAAATAAACTAAAGCCCTTACTTCAGAACATGTATAAGTATTAACCCAAAATGAATCATGAGCTAAAGGTAAGACTAAAATGCCAGATGCAATGATGCATGCCTGTAATCTCAGCCGCTCAGGTAGGAAGATCATAAGTTCAAGGTCAGATTCTGCAACTTAGAGAGACTCTGTCTCAAAAAATAAAAAAGTGCTGGAGATGTAGCTCAGTGGTAAGTGCCCCTGAGTTCAGTTTCCAAGTAACACATACATACATACATAGACACACACAGGATTAAAAACTATAAATCATCTAGTGGAAAATCTGCGTTAATTTCAAATCAGGTAATAGACTTCTTAGATATGGTGTGGGTGTGTGTGTGTGTGTGTGTGCGCGCACGTGCACAACTTATGAATCAAATCCAAATTTAAAAGTTTTGCTCTTCAACAGATATTATTAAGAAAATATGAAGTCGAGAGTGATGGCGCAAGTTTGAAATCCCACTGACTCGGGAGGCTAAGGCCGAAGGAACTCGAGTTCAAAGCCAGCCTCAGCAAAAGCAAGGTGCTAAGCAACTCAGTGAGACCTTGTCTTTAAAAAAAATACAAAATAGGGTGGGGATGTGATTCAGTGGTCAAGTGCTTCTTGAGTTCAATCCCCAGTACCACCCCCGCAAAAAAATATGAAGATAAACCACAGATTATGAGAAAATATTTGCATATCTATGTCTTAAAAAGGATTTATAGCAAGAATAAAGAATTCTCACAATTCAATAACAAGTCAAAAAACTCAATTTTAAAATAGGTGAAAGATTTTAATAGGTATTTCACCAAAATGATATTCTAATAACTAACCAGCACACAAAAGCATGTTTACACAAAGACTTTAACATGAATATTTATAGCATCTGGGCCCTGGGGGAGCTGGCTCTGTAGAGAGTTGGGGGTGGGTTTGCCCTGCTGTGCTTGAATGAAGCTGTGATACACAGAGCAAATCTACCACTAGTCGGTAATGATGACGAGAACAGCACTAAGCATGTAATCTATCTCCGGTAACCATGGCATCTGCCCCAGAACGTGCCCCTCCATTTTCAGGATGCATTGATGGCCACCATATTATCTGGGCCTCACTCATGCAGTGAATAAAATTCTCATCAAGACTTGTCTCCCCTGACCACCTAGCTACCTCCTTGCCCCTTCAGGTCACCTTTACAGCTCCCTCCCACAGCCTAAAACAGCATCTCAAATGTCAATGGTCCAGCTACTAGCTTGTCACTCCTGGTAAGGTGTACTTACCTGGTTAAGACTGAGCACTCTGTTCTTCTGATCTCTGTCTCTTTGAAATCAAAAGATGTGTCCTATCACCCTGCCATGTCTTTTAAATACAAGAATGGAGAGAGAAATGAGAATATATACCACGGCATTTACTAGGAGTCCATAGCTGCAACATGTAAAAACCAGTGCAAAACCACAGTAGCCAAAAAGGAGGGAGAAAAGGGGTTTTCTGAGCTTTGCTGAAAAGAAGGAATTTCTCTCATGGGTCAACTTGCTTGGAAATAGAAGGAACTGCAGTCGAGACATGTGATTCTCATTACCAGCTACATCCTTTAGACAGGAGGCAGAAATAATTGGATCCATTTCTATTTTAATTATAACTCTTTGGTTTTAAAGAAATTGCCAATGGAAATCTGAAAGCCACTACAAACAACACCATTTCAAATTCCCCAGATTTTAGTGTGGCCTGGATTTCCTTCATCAGGGCCAAAGCCACCCACCACAATTGGTGCTTCTTGTTGTTACAGACCTAAAGTTTTCCCAAACAATGAACTGATCTATCTCTCTGTGTTTCTTTTCCCCCTTTTTCTCCATCCCTGCCTTCCTTATTCTATTTTTCCTTTTGAAGCAAGGGGAGAGACCTTCAGTATTTTGCCAACCCTTCCCCTCCAAAAAATTAGGAGGCAGAAGGAAGCCTCTTGTGATGAATGACAGCCAAGTACAGGCACACAACACTTCCTTTTGTTCCCCCTTCAGTTCCCAGAGTGATTCCACAACCTCTCTAGGGTCCCACTTGGAAGACAGGTTCCTGGTAGTCAAACCACACAGTCGGCACTGTGAGATATGGTGGGGTTGAATCTCACTGGAGCCATTTCCACTCACTTTCTTCCCTTCAGCTCCTGTCTCCAAGATGTTCTTGGCAGAGTTGGAATCTCAGCACCATTGATATCATCCAGTGCCCAAGGCAGGGGATGCAGTATCCATGGGGCCCCCAAGAAGATTTCTACTCCCAAGACCCCGCGAGAGAAACCTGATGGATATCTGAGGTCCCTCCGCCGTCCTCTGACGTTGATCATCCCCACCGAAAGGTGGCAGCTTGTTGAACCTGACCTGCACAAAACAGAAGCTAGACTCACCTTTCTTTTGAAGCTGAGTGAATGAATGGAACGAGCACAATCCATGTGGTAGCCACAGTTTTCTGTTTTAAATTAAAATTCAGATAAAAATGCTTGGCGAGTACTCCAATGTTTTCCTTGTTTTTAATTTGCCCTGCACATAACTGCTTACTCAAATTCACTGTAATTTGACAGTTCTTAAAAAGTCACTTTAGTGTGGAAGCAGAACAGTGGTTGGTTGGTTGGGTGGTTGATTTCTTTACACACACATGCAAATAAAAATGCAAAGCATTCGTGGATACACACCCACACATACCAAGACATACAAATAGCAAAGTATTGCTGTTTCATAAAACTAAACACGGGGATTGTGCCACATTAATAACAATATTATCGTTTGAATCTGAAATGTGCCCCCCAGAGCTCACGTGTTGAAGGCTTGATCTCCAGTCCTGCAGTGTCAATAGGTGGGGCTTCTGGGTGCTGATTGGATCATGAAGGCGCTGACCTCATGAAATCAACCTATTTATGGCTTCATAGCTTCATGGGTTTGGGAGGAAGGGCTTTGCTATAAAAACTAGCTCTTTACTTTCTAGCTGCCATGAGCTGACAGCTTTGCTCCACCACATTCTCCCCACCATGATCATCTGCTTCACCACAGACCTAAAAGCAATAGAGATAGCTGACCATGAACTAAAACTTCTAAGACTGTGAGCCAAAATGAATCTTTTCTCCCTTAAGTTAATTTTATCAGGTTGTGTGTTATAGCGATGGAAAGCTAACAAACAACAATTTTAGAATACAGAAAATACCTAAAGGAGAACCCTCAACATGTTGGTATTTGGGAATAGTCTCTGAATTAACCATATAATCAAGAGGTTTTTAATAAATGAAGAATAAGCAGAAAAATATAGAGACTGTGTGAGTGTGCTTATGTCAGGAAAGTCTGGATCAACTCTAGTTGAACAAGGTAGGCTGGTTTACCAAAAGGCATTCCATGCCTAGAAATGAAGCCTAAAAGATCATTATAAGCCAGCCAACAAGTGTGTTTGTTCTTGTTTTGATTTTTAGTTTTTCTTTCTTTCATGCGTCCCTTAATAAAACTGAACAAGTTGAGTTTGATATTTCCTAATGTTTCAAAAGAGGAAGAAAACTCAAAAGAGTTTGATTAAATACCTCACTCAACAATATTTTTTCTAGGTTTGTGCTGTCCTTCAGAATAGGCATATCCAAGACAATGTGCCTTTTGTAAGCTCTTCCAGAGAGGAACACCGAGGTCTCTGTTCTCTTCTTGACAGCTATTCTCTCTCTCAGCCTCTGGGACATTGCTGCAACGCCTACCAACAATGAGAGCCAGCAATCTCATTAGATGGGCCAAAGTTTTGTGTCAATACTGGTTTACATTTCCATAATTAAAAAAAGTTCCATAGTAACTCTTCCTATTATCAAGGACCCATGTAGCATGACTGAATCTATTTAGAGAAGGAAGGACCTTAAAACCATCCTCCTCCAAACACGGTACAGCTTACACTGGGAGCTTTTCCATTTCCCTTGCATCTTTCTTATGGGGATTTCAGATTTCTTGTCTTCATGATAAGGGTCCTGGAAGGCTTTCCCCTGAAGCTGCTTGTGCAAAGCTTGAATCCCTTCTCTTGTGGTTTTCCAAATTCTGTTATTATTTTGCTTCTTCGGCTTCTGCCCACCACCTAAAAACTATTTATAAGTATTTCAGGATGGGGCTATGGGGGACAGTCCCCCAAAGATGTTTATACTAATCCCTGAAAACTGTGGCTATGTTCGGTTATATGGGAAATCAGAATAAAAGTTGCAGATTAAATTAAGGTTGCTCATCAGCTGACCTTAAGATAGAGGAGATTATCCTGGATTTTTTCAGTTGGACCCATGTAATGAAATATTAAGTGCACTTCAAAAAAGAAGATGGAAGCAAAGATGGTCAGAGAGGACGATGGAATTCCACAAGCAAATGGTCAGGAAGATGTAACATTGCTGACTCTGCAGAAGGGGAAAGGGGACCATGAGCCCAGGAAAGTGGGCAGCCTCTAGAAACCAGAGGAGACAAGAAAACATTCTTTAGAATCTTCAGAAAGGAAGTAGAGCTGCTGACACCTTGATTTTAACCTATCAAAGCTGACTTTGGGCTTCTGACTTCCAAAACCACAAGATAATGAATTCATATTGTTTTAAGCTTACTAAATCAGTGGTGATTTGTTGCAATGGCAATAGGAAACAATATAGGATTGAATACTTCACTGTCACCCATTCTCTTCCAATACCTCAATTGATCTTGAAGTTTAAAGTGTGATAGTACCAAAGGAATAATTTTTAAAATGGTATCCTTATCTGATGGAAATGCTAACTTGAGTATTTATAGGAGGCTTGGATTTGCTTTAAAATACTCCCATGCAAAAATCAGATTGTGGAGGGAGAGAAGAAATTGGATTATTGTTGGTAATTGTTGAAGCTGGATGATGGGTACATGGTAGTTTATGTAATTCTCTTTACTTTTTGTGCATGTTTGAGTATTTTCATAAAATAAAGATGAAAGACAGATTCAACAAAATTTCTAATGTCTACTTCAAAGGTAGTTGTTTTATTGTATGTAAGCTTAAGGGCATTTTCCATTGTTTTCCCTTATAGTTTAGTTCGTTTGACTTTATTTATTATTAACTTCATCTGTGCTAGAGGCTGGTTGTGGCTCTGGAATCTTTTTTTTTCCATTTTTTAAAATTTAATTTAATTTTTATTTATTTATTTATTTTTATTTGCTTATCAATTCTTTGAGCACAAATGGAGTATAGCTATTGTTTCTCTGGTTGTACACAAAGTAGAGTCACACCATCTGTGCATTCATACATGTACACAGGGCAATGATGTCTGTCACACATTCTGTTATTATTCTTACCCCCCCACCCTGACCCCACCCCTCCCTTCCCTCTATGCTATCTATCCTTCCTCCATTCTTGCCACCCTTCCCCCCGCATTATGCATCATCATTCACTTATCAGAGAGACCATTCGGCCTTTGGATTTTTGGGATTGGCTAATCTCACTTAGTATAATAGTCTCCAAAATCATCCATTTACCTATAAATGCCATAATTTTATTCTTCTTTATGGCTGAATAATATTCCATTGTGTATATATACCACAGTTTCTTTATCCATTCATCTACTGAAGGGCATCTAGGTTGGTTCCACAATCTAGCTATTGTGAATTGAGCAGCTATGAACATTGATGTGGCTGCATCACTGTAGTAATCTGATTTTAAGTCCTTTGGGTATAGGCCAAGGAGTGGGATAGCTGGGTCAAATGGTAGATCCATTCCAAGTTTTCTAAGGAATCTCTCCACTGCTTTCCAGAGTGGCTGCACCAACTTGCACTCCCACCAGCAATGTATGAGTGTACCCTTTTCCCCACATCCTCGCCAACACCTGTTATTGCCTGTATTCTTAATAAAAGACATTCTAATTGGGGTAAGATGAAATCTTAAGGTGGTTTTGATTTGCATTTCTCTTATAACAAGGGATGTTGAATAATCTTGATTCTGACTATCTTCCTGAAATGTTGGCAAAGAAAAAGATACTCAACCTAATGCACATAATGACTCAGTGTTGCCTTCTTTCTTTGCTGGGTGAAAAGGTGCTGGGGCCTTGAACAGTTGGAGGAGGGAGAAGTAAGGCAGTGCTGGGGGCCAGGGACGGGTCATCCTCAGGATCTGACACCCCTCTGCCTCCCTTCCTCCAGGCTTAGTTTGGTCCTAAAGCTTCTACAGAATTTTCTTTCTTTTTTTTTTATATATATGCATTTTTTTTTTTTTTTTAGTTCTGGGAATTGAATCCATGGTCTTGTACATGCTACACAAGAGTTCTACCACTGACCTCTGAAAAGGGAGCTCATGTGGACACACACACTTGTGCACCACCAAGCTTGGTGTCTTTCCATCATTTCTTCCCCAAAGATGCCCCTCTCCTGCAGGATCACCGTGCTTCAGAGACACTGCCAGGACATTATGTTGCTCTTGAGACCCAGGGGTGCCTGGGTTCCTCTTTTGCCAAGGAACACATTCTTCTGAAAAGGCTCATGTGGAAGCCTTAGGGAGGGACACAAAGGCAAGCATCTCCTTCCAACTAGATGGAACCCAGAGTGGGCCTGGATCCATTCCTGTTTCCCATTGTTCTTGCCTTTGGGAATGTAATACTTCATAATAAGTTCTCCGAGAACAAACAGATGAAGAATTTTGAGTTTTCCATGATTCTGTGGTTGGATACTCAGCTGCAGAATCTATTATGGAGGATGGGTCAGTGACTGGCCTCACAAATCTTGTGGTGGGGGTTATACCATGGGTGCAGGCAGGGATTAATTACATGGAGTCTTTATCCCTTTCTAGAGAGAGGTCTGTATCTTGGCTTCATGAGGGATATTTAGAAAAGAGAAAAAGATGGCATTCCAGAGAAACTGCAGACAGCCCAGAACAAGAAAAACATCAGACTTGTCAACAGCAACTTCTGGTATGCGGGGATCATGGAATGATGAATTTGAAAGAGTTGCAAAAAAGAATTGAACTAGAATTTCTCTTCCAGCTATTTTGCTATTTAATGTGAGAGTGAAATAAAGATATCCTTGGAAACAGAGACTTTCATAGAATTTTATTACATAAAAAAGAAAAATCTTTTAGATAACACTCAGAGAAAAAATTTTAGTAAGAAGAGAAATACAGAAAGTCACTTTGGAATAAGGGATATTGGGTTAGTACATAATTTGGTAAAGTTTACTATTGCATAAATAGGCAAGAACTTCCTTTTGTGTGTGTGTATGTGTGTGTGGTGTGGGAGTTACTAGAGAATGACCCAGGGGTAGTCTACTACTGAGCTACATCCCCAGTACTTTTTATTTTTTTATTTTGAGACAGGGTCTCCCTAAGTTGCTGAGGCTGACCTTGAGCTCACGATCCTTCTGCCTCAACCTTCTGAGTCGCTGGGATAACCAGTGTGTTCCACCATCCCCAACTTCCAATTTAAGTTTCTCTTTTTAAATATGCATGAGAAACCAGAGATCACCTTATGATAGACTAAAGACTGTAGTATAAATAGAAATCAAATAAACAACAAGAAAAGGTGGTTGGAAACTAAGATGATATACATAGCAAAAGAAAATGTTTCAAAATAAGATTAATTTTCTAGGTAGATAAGATATTACATCCATTAAATAAAAACAGGAGGCTATAAAATAGAAACATTAAAAAACCAGAGAGATCTCTTAGAAATTAAAAATGTAATAACAGAAATGAAAAATTCAACAGGAGATTTTGAAGACAAAACTAAGGTCATCTTCAAAGAAGTAGAAAAGGAAATAGAAACACGAAAAGAAAACAGGAGAAAAAGAGAATATAAAATTAGAGGTTAGTACAGGAGGACCAACATTCTAATACCTGGGGCTTCAGAAAGAAAGAAAGAGAAGAAAATTACCAAAGGGACTATTTTTAAAATGTACAAGATATTAATTGTGATTATTTAAAATCTCAAATTAATAAAGGAAAGGACTTTTGCTCCTACTCAAGATGGAGTAGCAGGGACCAGATTTACTCTTCTGTGTCAATCAGGATAAAATATATGAAACAATATTGGGCATATATTGGGCAATATTGGGCTTCCCAATATTGGGCATCAGGCAACCTTGAAGATTAATCTTGAGAGACAGGGAACACATGAGGGGAGCCCTAAGATTGCCTCAGCTATGCGCATTTAGAGAGTTCCTAGGCTGCTGCCTTGGGACAGGGGACATGGACATAGCCTAGCAAGAGTCAGACCCGCAGTGCTCTGGGAGATCAATTTAGCCAAAGGTCTCAGAACAAAGTGAGAATCCCAGTATCTGCTGATCTGCTGACGGTCACTTTTTTTTTTTTTTTTTTTTTTTTTTTTTGGTACCTGGCATTGAACCGAGGGGCACTTAACCACTGAGCCACATCTCCAGTCCTTTCTTGTATTTTATTTAGAGATGTGGTCTCGCTAAGTTGCTGAGGCTGGCATTGAACTTATGATCCTTCTGCCCCAGCCTCCTGAGCTGCTGGGATTACAGGCGTGTGCCACTGTGCCTGGGTTGACAGTCATTCTTGAGTATTCAGCAAATCAGGACCAGCACAGGAGTGAGAGAAAACTATCCCAGGCTAGGGGAAAACTACCTGAAAGGCTTAGAGAACAGGGTCTGGCATGGACACAAGCTGGGACCTGCCCTCTTCCCACCAGCCAGGCTGGGATAGACTCACGATTCAGAGAGTAGGAGGTAGAACCTTCAGGAAGGCCTTGCATTGGTCATGGGAAGCAATCCGCCTAGACTAAGTGCCACTCCAGGCCCACAGGAATCAAAAAAGTAAGACCTGAAAGGATTAGACTATTTCCAAGAAAACTGCATCCCAGAATAAACCTCAAAAATGTACTCAGAATAAAAAAGTATCCAGAGCCCAACAATGGCTGACATCAAAACCAAGATCATCAGGCAATGAAAAGAAACAGTAAAATATAGTTCACACTCAGAAGAATACTCAGTCAATAGAAGCTGACCCAGAACTGACAGGTGTTGAATAAGCAGACAAAGACATTAAGACAAGTATTAAATCTGTATTCTATAGTTCTGAAAAAGTTAAATAAAGATGTGCGAGAGGACATTTTTAGTAAGAACTAAATCAACCTTCTACAAATTAAAACTATAGTGTCTGAATTTTTTTGAAAATGCCCTGCATGTATTAATGGCAGATTAGATTTGGCATGAGAGAAGAACAAAGGAAAATGAGACAGAGGGTGGGTGGAGCGCCACAGTGAACTAGGCAGCGAAGTGTAAGCAGCCTAATTTGTGATAAATGGAATCTTAAAGGAGAGAAGAAATTGGAGGTCGAAACAAACAATTCAAGGCTGGGTGTAGTAGTGCCCATCTATAATCTCAGTGACTTAAGAGGCAGGAGTATAACGGACAGCTTGGTCCTTGTCCCCGCTGCCAATTCAAAAATGAGGACAGGGTTTTGAGAAAAAGGAAAAAGAAGTTTCATTGCTTTTCTAGTGAAGGAGAAACACAGGGTACTCCTGTCCCAGAGGCTGTGATTGTGCCCATCAGGAAAAACAGGACTTTTAAAGGAGCTATTCAAAGGCTACATTATTCCAGGTGTGCTCTGGAAGGGGTCCCAAGGCCCCCTCATGGTGTGTTAGACTTGGCAATTTGGGAGATATTCACTTCCTAGATCCTCTGGCAAACATCTCCTTCCTGCAGAGCACAGATAACTCAAGGTAATTTTGTTACCCACCCCCAGGTTAGGGACTGGGAGAAGTTGAAGAGGAAAAGAACCAATCTGTTAAAACTAAGTCTCAGAGCATATATTCAGAGCTTATATTCAAAAGGTGAAGTGGACCACTGTTACAGGAGGATTGCAAGTTTGAGGCCAGCCTCAACAGTTCAGGGAATGAAAGGTCATGGAAAACAACATTCCTTTAAGGCAGCTCCCCAAGAAAAATGGAGAGATGGTGTGGTTAGGGAGGAGAAATTGGTCAAACATTAAACTCCTCCCAGTGCATTCTTTCCTGATAACAATGGGCCCTAAAGGAAAGGGGTAGATACAGAATGTTGGACCCTAAACCTTGACCTTCCCCCTTGGCAAATTAGTCCTAAATGACAATGGGCAAGATTGAGTACTCAGCCCTTGGGGTCTGGTTTTAACCTGTACAACTAGCCCCTATGGGTCAAAACTGCATGACTTCCAATGATTACATCATCCTCATTGTACCTATAAAACCAAAATCCCCTCTGTAACTGGTGGTCATTTTCCCATCCAGAAAATGGGCCCCAATGGGCCCCAAGTCTGCAAAGGAATAAAGTCTTCTCTGAATCCATTGAGGTCTGCTTCCCGTCCTTAAGCAACTTAGCATGACTATGCCTCAAAACAAGAAATTAAAAGGGTTGGGAATGTAACTTAGTGGTTGAGCACCCCTTGGTTTAATTCCCAATACAAAACAAACAAAAAAACCACTTTGACCAAATCGTGGATAAACATTTTCCAAGTTTTCTGCAAGCTATCAATCCAAAGACCCAAGGAACTCAGTGAACCCTAAGTATTAGAGGCATGAAGAAAACTACACCAATGCACACAATAATCAAGTTACTAAAAGCCATTGCTGAGAACATCTTAAAAACTACTGGGCATAAGGTGGGCAGAGTATTATGTACAAAGAGACAAAGGTAAGAATTGGGACTTCTCACTGGAAACAATATAACTAAGAAGACATCTTTAAAATACTGAAAGAAAAGTCCCCCAGCCTTGAATCCTACATCCAGTGAAAGCATCTTGCAAAAATGAAGGCAGAATAAAGATGTTTTCTCACACTCAAGAGCTGAAAGCAATAATCATAATCAGATTTCTTTAAAAATGTAACAAATATCCTTCAGGCAGAGGAAAAATGATGGCAGAAGGAAATCTGGATCTAGCTGAAGGGATAGAGAGAACAGGAAGTGGTCACTACATGGGTAAATACATGAGACTTTTTCTTATTGTTTCAATCCCTTAAAAAATAATTGGCTATTTAACAAAAGCATTAACTGAAAGGTGAAAAGTGCCCAGAAAAAATTACTCTGGACACGAGAACTCACGCAAGGGATTTTATTAGTCAGACAAACAGTGTTTGCCCCGAAGAGAGGGAAAGAAAGAGGAAAAAGATGTGAGAGAGCATGAGGGCAAGAGTGAGAGAGTGAGTGAGATAGGCAGTGAGAGAAAGAGTGAGAGTAAGAGAGGGAGAGAAGGAAAAAAGGGGCAGAAGATGGCACAGAAGCCTCTTTCAAATGGCGTCATTTTCGCGGGCTGATGACATTCTAGCCAATGGCTGCTAAGGATGTTTGCAGGTGGACGACCAATGGCTGCTAAGGATATTCATGGGTGGACAAGCTGGGAGGGACGAGGGATAGCTGCAGCGAAATGGCGTGGGCAGTAAATAATTGCAGCTTCATCTTATATTCCCCCATTTTTGTTTTTATAAGAAGATCCCTTTGGACACGTGGGGGAAGGTCCATCTTCAGTCTTGAAGGAGAAACAGTTGATTGACTGATTGGTTGGTGAACTTGTGTGTGTCCACCAGCTCCAAAAATTGTGTATCTGTTCTTGTCTGTAGGCAATTTAGCAGGCAAGGCCCTTGGGGATCAAACGGGCTCTGGAGACACCACCATTCCAATCTCCCAGGGTGGTTCTCCAACTTCCCAGACTCTGATGGCCTCCGTTCCTTGATTTGACCAGATTCCTTATTCTACACTAACTGCCTGTCCTCAATTCTGGCTTCATTACCCCCTTTTGTTTAGGAACTCCTTACTGCTTGCTGTAAGGAAAGGGATGAAGACTGCTCTAGCTGCTTCTAGCTGGAAGGGGACGGAGTGGGACAAGCAGTTTGAAGTTCCTTTTAGAAATCTGGTCAATTGAGGGGTCCAGGGTAGAAGGCTACTTGGAAGAGCAGGTTGTAAAGTCATCTGGGGTGGGTGCTTCTATGAGAGAAAAACAAAAAGACATGAGTACCGAAACGAGATTAATACAGAGTAAATGTTGCAGTACCTGGAACATGTCAATGAATGTCATGAACATGACAGAAGTCAATCTCTCATCAGGTGGAAGAATTGAGAAATTGCTCCCATAACAAGGCCTATCAAAGGCTGGAGAGGTCGAGGCCTTTATTTGGGAACTTTAACATTGGCAGAGTTATCAGGAATGTAAATATAACATTGAATTTTTTAATGTTATTGATGTCCCCAGAAAATATAGTTAAACTACTTAATGTCATCTGATTTTTATAAAACATCCTTTTATTGGTATAACTTGTGTTTAGTAGAGATTTTTATATTCTTGTTACTAAGGGCTAGATAATCATACTAGCAAACATAGATCAAGCCTACCTGTGTAGCTTAGGAAGATCTGTAGGCCTTAAACTGACTAAAATTTCTGATTTTGACAGTTTCTCTTGATAGTTATCAGGCACATTTGCCTAAGAATCTCTCTTTTGTAGCCTCCAGACTTTACTTATTTTAGGGGCTAACACAAGTGTACATCTTAAAGTTACATTTAACTCTTGTTTCTTTTTTAAATGCCCAAGAATGGCTATGTTTTGGTTTTAACTGTTTTGCTAGGTGTTTAAGATCAAGCTGGTCAAATTGACCTGTACCTTTCTCTTAATAGTCAGCCAAGTTCCTACAGGGGTCACTCATGGGGTATTTGAGAGTAGCTTCTTAGCTCTTTTAGTGCCATTTGCTAGGTAGGGTCAGTCCTTGATGAGGTGGCTTCTCTTGGAAGCATTAGGGATGTTTCTCCCTTTTCAATGACCCTCCTCTGTGGCAGGTGCACTGATTGGCTTTTTATCCTCTAGTGAGTCTCATCAATCTCCCTGATCGGAAGGTTGTGTGACCCAGAATTGCAAAGCTCCTTAGAGAAGCTCTCTTTTTCCCTGGATTCAAGCTGACTCTGATGGCAAGAGCCAAAACTGGTTTTCTTGGCCCTCCTGTGTTAATCTTGATCTCTAAGTTTGATCTTAAATATCCAGGAAGCCAGTCCCAATCACAAAATAAGAGTACTGGGCTCTAACTTCAATGCCCATAACTTTACAGTTATTTACCCCCTTTTATTTAACTGGGGTCTATATTATCTGTTCTATAGGTGATGGCTAGTATCTCAAATTAATTTAGGTTGTTCTTGAAGCAGTACTCCTTCAAAACATTAATCAGGCATCAGTTATAGAGCTTACAAGGAAAATGCAAAATATAATTAACAGTAAAAACATCTAGTTTGTATAATAGTCATCTTAAATTTTGCCTGAGCAAAATATTATAATATTATAATATTTATAATATAATTATAATTATAATAAATAATATAATAATATTATATCCCTTATTTGATATCACAGTAATTTTACCACAAAAGCAATCTTTTGAATATAATTTTAAATGAGCTGAAGGCTGGCTTATTTTGGAGCTATTCTGACTGGTAGCAGGGTGGGAGGCAGATCCTTATTTCAGGTAAGGCAGGACCTTTTACAATCTTAGGTAAAGTGTCCTAGTTTGGAAGTTGATCTTTGCCTCCTATTTGAACATCATTTTACAAAGTTTACATGTATTGTTTCCTGAGTCTATATGAATGGTTGTTAACATAATATATTACATTTAAAACAGATCAATGAAAGGTTGAGAGCTTCTAACTTTCCTTTTGTGTGGCAAAGTGACCAAATGCTTTCATGTTTCATGATATTAACCTTTAAATAAATCAGGCTCTCACTAACTTTATTTTATTTTATTTTATTTTATTTGAACCAGGGATTGAACTCAGGGACACTTGGCCACTGAGCCACATCCCCAGCCCTATTTTGTGTTTTATTTAGAGACAGGGTCTCACTGAGTTGCTTAGGGCCTCGCTAAGTTGCTGAGGCTGGCTTTGAACTCGCAATCCTCCTGACTCAGCCTCCCAAGTCGCTTGGATTACAGACGTGCGCCACCATGCCTGGCTCTAACTTTAAATACATTTGCATTTAAATTTTGATCTCAGTGTAAAAAGTAATAAATTTACATACACCCTATTGATGGCAGGTCCTGTTATAGAACACTAAATGATAAAATTAAGTCCCCAATAAAATTTGTTATTCTTATAAGTTTGAGATTACCAACACAGATAAGTTTAATTTGGAGAACAGCAGCTTGACAAATTCTCTGCTCTAAAGACTTGTGTACCTGGAAGATAAGGACACATTGATATACAAAGAAGAGTGATAGCACAGTTATCTTGATGTTAACCAAATTTAGTTTTTTAAGAAAAATTTAGACTCTGTAACGTAGTACAATACCTTAACAGTTATTTAACCAGAATTGTATGAACTCCAATTTTTAAGACTAATTGCTCCAAAGAATAAAACTTAACAGATACAATGTTAACAGTAAATTAGTGTTTTTAAAGAAATCCTTGTCATTTTTACATATTGATTACACTTTGGTTTATATTAGCTCATTAACATTTGACCTTAGGGAAAAACCTTAAACAGTTTCTAATTGATGGTCTCACATACATATAACCACTTAGTTACACAAAAACTTGTTGAAATTTGTCATTTACTTACACACAGACTTTCTTACCCAGAAACATTTTATTTTTCCTTTTACTGGATATATTTTCATGCCTAGAACCTTCTATTTTCCCTTTCCAATCTGTTGACTCCTTTTTGTTCATATTCTAAAACAACTCCTATGAAATTTCTAAATTTAGACAAATTATTCCATTTTAACAAGATGAAATATTTATGCTATTTGTAGTACTTTAATTGAAGCACAGTTGAAACTTTTGGATCCCTTTGTATATAGAATTGTACTTGTTAGGATTTCACTCTTAGTAACCTTGATTTTAGTGACGATATAGAACAATTTTAAACCCGTTTTATTTACCAATCCATGAAAACACCGATAATATTAAAGGATGCTACCCCATGGAATTTAAGGTGTTAAGAGTACTCGAAGTTATTTAACAGCATTTTAACTGTATAAATTAACCAGGTGTCTCTAACAAACATATTTGATTAGTTCTATATATATCAAACCTAATTTACTTATTTTACTGTAAAAACCAAGATCAGACAAGCATATTAAATAGTATTTGCCATCTCTTTCCTGTGGAAGAAAAGTCCTAGAAATAATTGATAAATATCAATTAACATTTTATAGACAACAACATTTTATTAGTCTGACCACCTAGAGACTTCTGAGGTAAGTACCTTCATTTGTTTACCCAATTGAAATTGAACCCTTTTAAATCACATGAATTAAAAATATCTGGATCCATTTTTTAAAAAATTTAAACTCATGAGCATTATATTTGGACACACATATATAGACAACACAATGTCAGACAACAGGATGTACACAGAACACAAAAGCAAAGGCTTTGTAGCTTTTTGTACATGAATCTCCATTGCAATGTTATAGATAAAAAAAAACTCTAAATAGAACTGATCAAAAAAAAGCTTTAACCTAGGTATGTAGGATCAAAATTGTGAGCTCAAAAAATATAACATCTAAGAAAAACAAGAGTTCTAGGAGAAAAAATGATAATGGCCATTAATTATTTTGGTAAAATAGCATGAGAGCACGAGAAAGAGAAAGGCAGAGAGAGCGAGGGAGAGGGAGAAAGAGAGAGAGAGAAAGAGAGAAAGTCTTCAACCATTTTTTCTGTGTTGCAGCCCAGGAGAAGTTTAAAATGGACACTTTTTTTCTTCAGCCTAAGGCTGGTCCCTCTCTGAGCCTGCTGACTTACATTCCAGTGTGGGCTTCAGCAAGGTTAGGCAGGGGAAATTGCTGCCTAGGGCTTTTTAACCCTTTTTCCCCTGGTTGGTAATCAGGTCAGGTTTGGATGCAGAAAATCATGCAACATTATCTCCCACTACTTTTGAGGAATGGGGCTGTTTTATCATACTCCTTACTGAGACGTGCCACTGGTTGTTTGGCTGGTTAGGAGCTAGAACATGTGAACTAGAACATGTCCGTGGGAATGTGTGGCTGGAGGAAGGAGCCTCTGCTGCAGGAGACTGGTATGGGCGGTGGTTCCTTAGCCGAGTGGAAGTCAGAGGAGGAAGAGGGATTAGGAGGGGGAGAAGAAGCTAAAAGAAGTGTTCGCAGGAAGAGCAAAGATCAGGTTTAGTGCGCAAGAAAGAGAAAACTTGAATGTAGGGAAATCCCTTTCCATTTTCCTGAGCATCCTCAGAAATGAAAAAGATCCCTAAAAGTGCTGGGATCTGAAGTGTGATTTGGTTTGAGATCCAGGGTGAGGCGGGGGACACTTAAATTAACTAAGAGGCAACCCAGCGGGGTATGGGTGGGGATTGAGAGTGAGCTGCCCATTGCGAGAGAGGAATCAGTGAATATAGAGGCAAGGCGTCCCTCAGCCCCCAGGGAATCACCGGAGTGAAGGACAAGTTATCCAGGGTAAAGAGGGTGGGATATGCCATTGTCTCTCATTCAGCAGTCATCGAGGCAAACCCACTCCCCATTAACACCACCAACCAACAAGCTGAATTAATCATGGCCACTAGGGCCTGTGAACTCACAACCAGGAAAACTTTGTCCCTATACACAGACTCCAAATATGTCTTCCATATCTGCTATCCCACACAGCCATATGGAGAGAAAGGGGCCTACTAACATCCAAGGGCACTTCAGTAATAAATGCAAAACTCATTTCCCGACTCACTGATGCTTCCAGATTACCATCTAAACTAGGAGTTACTCACTGTCAGGCTCGCCAATCTGATTCTTCCCCTGTTACCGCTGGAAATTCCAAGGCTGATCAGGCTGCGCAGGCAGCAGCCCTACAATCCCCCAATTCATCCCATTGATGAATGAATCCCCCATTTATGTGCTTGCGCTCATGCCCTCCGAGCAGGACCACAGTCCCGGCTCCAAAGACAAGCAAGAGCAACCCTTCCATTTTCTCCACTCCCTATTTCATTCAAGTCTCAAAGTCTTGAACTCTTTCTCCGTTCCTTTTTTCTCCTCTCAGCCGAAGACAGAGCTCTTCTGCGGCAAATCTCCTCTGCATGTCATATCTGTCAACGCACTAATTCTAATACCCCTTTAAAGCCAAAACCATTCCTTTCCCACCAAGCCCAAGGACATACCCCTGCTGCAGACTGGCAGATCGACTTTACTAACATGCCCAGAGTTAAGAACTTTAAATGCCTTCAGGTTATAGTGGATACCTTTACAGGGTGGGTAGAAGCCTTCCCCACGTCCAACAAGAGGGCTTCCACTGTAGCCAATGTACTGCTCAACCACATAATTCCCCAATTAGGGATGCCTATCTCTCTCCAATCTGATAACAGCCCTGAATTCACCTTACAAGTCACCCAATCTGTTCCTTGGGCCCTGTCTCTTCCCTGGCATTTTCACTGCCCCTACTGCCCCCAGGCCTCTGGGAAAGTTGAACAGACTAATCGATCCATCAAAGAAATGCTCACAAAGCTCACAATGGAACTTAGCATGGATTGGGTTACCTTACTCCCTCTTGCTCTTCTCCGCTTAAGCTCTCTGCCTAATAAACCTTCACTTCTCTCCCCTTTCGAACTAATGTATGGCCGTCCTCTTGTTCCCCCAGGCATCAATCCCTCGGCCTGGCCCATCCCCGACCAGTATGCCCTGCCTCTTCTTTTCCACCTTTGGGCTGAATCATGGAAATATCAGGATTGGCTTCTTCCTGATCCCGATAGATCCCCAAACCCCTTTTCCTTACAACCTGGACAGTTTGTATACTTCTGTCCCCTGGGAGATAAAGACTCATTACATCCAAAATGGGAAGGCCCAGCATGTGTTATACTATGTACTTCTGTTACAGCCACAGAAAACAGATTGGAATGTTCATGTTCCCCAGGGAGATTCTATCGGGATTGGGAGAGTCAGCCCCACCCCAAATCCCAAATCCCCTCCCTGTAGCCTGCCCCAGTCCCAAGTCCCCTCCCTGAGCCCACCCAGACCCCTTCCCCTCCCTATAGCCCCACCCTGGTCCCTTCCTGCGCCCTATAAAAGTTGACAAAGAAAGAACTGGGGCACGATTTCCCCACATCCCGCTTTTAGGGGTAAGGGAGGTCGTCGCTGGCCAGCTAAAATAATAATAATAAAAGGCTTCTTTTGGCTTTACGTGATCAGCTTGGATGACTTTATTTCTTTGGGTATAACACTCCAACAGCTGCTAAACTATCCCTCCCAGTCCAGGTCACCATTTGACTCCTTGGATTCACATCTCCAGGCGAAAGCCAGCTCCCGCCTCATCGGGTTTTGAGGACACCTGTCCAGACCCCACCTCGGCGGTGTCTGTTCGTGATTCTTGTTCTTAAGCTCCACTTCTCTTGAATCTCTCTCCTCAAACCAATACTAGAAGATGTCACCTAAGTCAATGTTTGTCTCACTAGTCTGTCTCTGGCTTTTATTCTGTCTTGTCATTCCCTCACCCTTCGTATTCTGAGTCAGAGAAACTTACACAGATAAAAATAATAAAACCACCGCTCTAGCAGGCACAACTGATTGTCCCCTTATTGGATGTGCCTCCAAAATAAAAATTCTACTTTTCCCATCTATTGGGGCTATTATGCCAGGCGGCCCCATCCTGGTACTTCTGCTACTTAAAGACTATTGCAGGGCTGGGGATGTAGCTCAGTTGATAGAGTGCCTACCTTGCAAGCACAAGGCCCTGGGCTAAACCAAACCTGACTTGATTACCAACCAGGGGAAAAAGACCAAAAAAAAGATTATTGCAAACAGTGGCCAGACATTTACAGGGGTTAGCCTTTCCACCCATCCTGGTTGGTGTGTCTCTAACAACTTCTGTTGCAGGAGCTGCTCTCTCTGGAGGGGCACTTGGTCACTCTCTGTGGGCAGTGGAGGAAATCAACACCTGTCTTGAAAGTGCACTCACTTCCATGGCAGCCTCCTCATTAGCCTCTCTTCAAAAACAGGTTACTTCCCTGGCTCAGGTCACTCTCCAGAACCAAAGAGCTTTAGATCTCCTTACAGGAAGAATGCTGTGATGCTGTGACTATGTCAATGAATCAGGTCTATTAGAGCAAAATATTGTTAAACTGTGGGATCACCCAGTAACTCCCCTTTCTCCTTTTGGCTTCAGTCACCTTTAATCACATGGGTCTGGCTGATCTTGGGTCCTGCACTCATTAAGTTCATTCAAAACCAGGTCAGAAAAATTTCTAACCAAACTTTCAATCAGCTTCTCCTCAGGAATTGGAATCATCAGCATTTGAGCACAGAGGGATCCACACACATCCTCTAGGGAATGACCTTCCTTGCTGCTCTCCATGATGATGCCTGGCTCTGCCCAACCATTTCCTGCCCAGATGACTGGTGGAAGGCTGTGCAGGACTTGTGGCTGCAGGGCACATTTTATGATCTGTCCCCATCTGAGGTTACAATTTGCTCTGCCCTAATATGGGGTCTCCTTAGCACATTCCTTCCTGAATCCCCTTCACCCCCTAAGGATGCCCCAAATTAGCAGGAAGTAGCCAGATTGAGTGACGTCCAGAATCCCACATAAAATAACAAAAAGGGAGGAATATAGGGATTTTCCTTCTTCCCTGCCATGTCTTTACTCAAGATAGTGCCGACAGAGCTTCTCTTCCGGGTTGTTCCCCTGCTCCACCCTGCTAATGGGGAACCTTAGACCAATGACGGAGCTACTCGGTGGCGGTTAATGTAGGGAACCAATAGCTTGCTGCCTTGCCACTTACCAACAACCTGCCCCTTGCAGAAATCCCGTAGCACACCCTATATAACCCTGGTGATTGTTCAATAAAACGGAACTTCTCCATGGTGTGCCTTGAGTCTTGGTGTCGATTTCTTTCACAGGGAGTCGTCACTACCACTAGATACATGTCGAGGCTAAGCCTGTAGGGTACCTGGGTGCCTGGAGTCCGGGCTTTTGTAGAGACAAAAATGTCATAGAGAGAACCCAGGACTGGAGTAGGTCTTGCAAAAGGCAGTCCTCTTAGGAGAGGATCCCCTGTCAGTCTGGAGGTTTCCTGCCTCTCAGGAAAGAGTCCCCATCAGCAATCAGTATAAGGATTCTGCCATAGTTGCAAGGAAGAGTCCCAGGGGCACTGGTTCACTTCCCAGGTCCTGTGGGTCATTTAACCAAAAGCCAGGAGAGAGGCCACTTACTGAATGAGGTGGGTGTCTGCATGTGGAGGAGTGAGTCCAGGCAAATGGAAGGTGAGGCCAGGATCTGGTGGTGGTGGGGGTGGAGGTCTGGGGCCAGATGGGATTCCACTCACCTAAGTGGCAGTGGAAGAGCCCAGCCATGCATTGGGCGCCAATGAAGGTGAAAAGTGCCCAGAAAAAAATCACTACAGATGCGAGAACTCATGCAAGGGATTTTATTAGTCAGACAAACAGTGTTTGCCCTGAAGAGAGAGAAAGAGAGAGAGAGAGAAAATGAGAGACAGCATGAGGGCAAGAGTGAGAGAGTAAGTGAGATAGGCAGCGAGAGAAAGAGTGAGAGTGAGAGAGGGAGAGAAGAAAAAAACGGGCAGAAGATGTCGCGGAAGCCTCTTTCCAATGGTGTCATTTTCGCAGGCTGATGACATTCTAGCCAATGGCTGCCAAGGATGTTTGTAGGCAGAAGACCAATGGCTGCTAAGGAAATTCACAGGCAGACAAGCTGGGAGTGGGAAGGGATAGCTGCAGCAAAATGGCGTGGGCAGTAAATAATTGCAGCTTCATCTTATATTAACATTGCATTGTAGGATTTATAACAGGTATAAAATGGATAGCATAAATGATAAAAAGGAAAAATGTAAGTAAAGAATTGTAAGGATCTCATTCTACTTGTGAAGTGACACCACTTGAAGATGGATTGTAATAAGTCAAAGACATACAATATGAACCCTAAAGTAACTACTGGAATCTAAGAACATTTATAAACTTGAAGGTAACGTAGTAGAAACTACTCAAAGTAAAACACCGAGAAATAAATTAGCAGAGCAGCAGCAACTTGTGGAATAACTTAAAGTGATCATATCTATATCCAGTTGAAGCCTCTGAAAGAGGGAATAAAGCTGGTGGTCAGAAAAAAATCTGTGGCAATAATAGCCCAAATTTATAATGTGATGAAATTATAGCCCCACAGATCTAAGAAGCTCAGTAAAACCCATGCACAAGAAGGAGGAGGAGGAGGAGGGAGAAGGGGAGGGAGAGGAGAGGAAAAATAAGTACACTTAAAGCACATTATAACCAAATTTTTTAAAGCCAGTGACACAGGGTGTAGCCTTAAAAGTAGCCAGAGGGTGGGGAGAGGAGACACTTCATAGAAACCAAAAATGCCAGCAAATCTCTCCTTGGAAAAATTTCAAGCTAGGAGACAGTGTGGCAACATCTTTGAAGTATTGAGGGGGAAGTCTTGTCAACACAAAAGTCTTCACTCAGCCAAAATGTTTTTCAAAAAGGAAGGCAAAGTCTTTCTCAGACAAACAAAAGCGGAAAGAATCCATTACTTGCAGATTCATGCTACAGGAAATGATTAAGGAAGTCCTCCAGGTAGAACATTGATAACCAGACTGGATTTACTCACAAAAGTGAGAACCAGAAACAGGAATTATATGGGTAAATAGAAATGTTCAAGCAGACCTGAAATGAAATTACAAAAGCGTTATGGTAAGAAACCAATGCCTGGGGAAGGAGTCAGTTCCACTGACTTCTCCAGGAAGCCTAATTAACCATGGATCCCTACCTTTTGGATTGTAAGTAACTTCCCTATTTTGGATTGTAAGTAACTTCCCTAAGAGTCTGACTACTCCCTCTTGAAAAGCAACAGATGCCTATGAAAAGAGCCATTTCTTTTCTGTTTCTGTGAGCAAGCTTTATGTTAGAGACCCTGCAAAAGGCCTTCAGCCCCATAGATTAGGAATTTTTCAAAAAAGAGGAAAAAGCCCCAATGATAGGATGGGTCTAAGATGACATCAAATAACCTATAGATATTGTGAGAAACTGTGGAGCAGGGCTCAGAATTTGGAGTTTTTGTTTTCCTCTGGGCCTGCCGGTGTAGAATAAAGTTTGGAGTTCTCCTCTTCTCCAAGTGCCGCTTGCTGCATCTCAACCAGTCTGTTTCCCCGCAACAGGAAGAATTATTTTTATTCTTTAAATCTCATATCAAGATAATGGACTGCTTAAAGCAAAAGAAATAATCATACATGTGAGGCTTACAAGTAAAATACGTGACAACAGTATCACTAAGGCCTGGAGGGGAGAGGTAAAGGAATACTGTTTTAAGATTTTTATAATATGTGTGTATTATGAGGTAGTATTATATGGCTTGAAGATATCTACTATAATCCTAAAGCAAGCATTAAAAGAATATGACAGTTATAGCTACTAAAGCACAAATGAGATAAGATGGAATTATAAAAAATAACACCAAAGCAGGCAGAAAAGGAAGAAAAAAGAACAAAGAACAGATGGAACAAATAAAACACAAATATCAAGGTAAGAGAGTAAGATGTAATCATATCAATATTCATATTAAATGTAAATCTCCATCTGTCAATTTGGATAAAAAAAGCAATACTCAACAATATGCTCCATACAAGAAATTCAATTTAAGAGGGATGGAGGTATGACTCTGGAGAGTGCTTGCCTAGCTTGTGTGAGACCCTGGGATCCATCCCTAGCACTTAGTCCACAAAAAAAAAAAAAAAGCAATTTTAAGTATAAAATGTTTACACACACAAGCACACATATCCAAATAGATAAGTTAATTAATGAAAAGCAAAGAAAGGCAATTTGTCCTACTAATTAATTATGAATTCATATTGCAAAGATACAGTATTAAAATAGTGGATTCTAGCAAAGGAGCAGAAAAAAGGATAAATAGTTCAGAATACAGAGCTAAAAAAATCTGTCTAAATATTATTGGATATACATGTATATAGCATATGAGCTTTAACAGTGCTCCCAAAGTATACCAAGAAAAGAAAGCATTATTTAATAAATTGTGTTGAGAAAACTGGTTTCCTTGTGTATAAAAATAAAGCAAGATCTTTACCTTATACTGTATATACGTGAGAACACCAGTTGTATTAAAGAACTAAATATTAAAGATAAAACTTACAGGTCATAGATGAAAATTTTGGAGAATGTATTCTGTAAAATTGAAGTTAACTGAAAAAAAAAATTGGAGTTGATTGGAATTCCTTCTTACAGAAGATCCCTCCCCAAAAAACCAACCACAAAGGAAACAGATATGTGGATTTGAGCATGTCGAATTCAGGATTTCTATTTTCCAAAGGACTCAATAAACTAAGTTACCAGATAGTTGACAGATGAGGTAATATTTATAATGACAGAAACTGATGGGGATTAATACCTAACCCTGCCCTGTCAATCATCCATGTCATTTACTAGCCACCGGCATTGCCAGTTACATTTGAATTAATTTATTTATTTATTTATTTATTTATTTAGGATACTGGGGCACTTTACCACTGAGCCACATCCCCAGCCCTATTTTGTATTTTATGTAGAGACAGGGTCTCACTGAGTTGCTTAGCACCTTCACTTTTTTGTTGAGGCTGGTTTGAACTCAAGATCCTCCTACCTCAGCCTCCCCAGCACATTTGAATTTAAATTAATTAAAAATGAATAACATTTAAAATTTAGTTCTTCAGTTGCGCTAGCCACTTTTCAGTGCTTGGTAGGTGCACATGCCTGGTGATCACCACCCTGGATAGCACAAGCAGAACATTTCCATATCCCACAGAGTTTTATTGTATAGCACTGCTCTAAAACACCCAGACATTTTTCAAAACAAGAAAAAGGATAAGTAACTTATTAGAAAATTGGGTAAAGGCAATAACAAAGGCAAATCCAAATGGCTGATAAGTACATGAAGGGAAGCTCCAACTTATGAATTGCAAGGACATAAGCCATCACTTTATACCCATTCAATTGACTAAAATTTGAAAGTTGGGGAATATTGAACATGGATAAGCTTGTGAAAAATGGAAACTTCATATTTGAGAGTGGGAGGAAGGACTGGTGCAGACATTATGGACAACAACTTAACACTGTAAATAAATGTGTACCTACATCTATGATACTGAAATCCTTCTATGTATACCCTGCCTGAAAAGTTATACATTGTATCCGGCAATTAGAAGCAGAGCACTATATCACAAGTATAGCAGAAATGTTAAATCAGCAAAAGTTAAAGCTGAGGAATCTTAAGTAGATAACACCTACACCCCAAATCCCAAGGGATGCAAATATAAGAAAAAAGATTGGCAAAATTAGAGTTTCAGTCCAGGAGATCCTAAAAGCACAATGTCATTGGTATAGTGTAAAACACAACTAAAGAGCATCATAGATTTTTTAAGATGTGTGAATTATGTGAGAATGTTCACCAGACATATTCTGGAGCAGGGCAACAGACAGGCCTGTACTCAGAGATGAGGAAAACATGGTTAAAGCAGGATGGAGGTCATGTGGACTGATGAAGATGGTGTGGGTCCCCAAGGAATATGTGCCCTTATGGGGACAGACAGAGGAAGGTCAGGACTACAGGAAGTGTGCTGCTTAGAAAGAGAGGCGATACATCAAAAGGTCAGCCATGAGGAAGCAACTTTGAAGAGGAACTTCTTTATTTTCTCTTTCCTCCCTAATTGACTGTCTTACACTGGCTCCAAAGGAACACATGAAAGAGGAAATGAGGTTCATTGCAATGGGATGCTTTTAAAATGGCAATTCAGTAATATTTCCTCTCAAGGGAGTGAAAGTACAGTACAGGCTGAACCTGGTATTTACCTAAATCTCATTTCACTCATAGTAAAGAAACGAGATAGTACGATTTATACCTGTACCAGGAAACTGTGAGAATGACTTTGACAAGTGGTATCCTACCAAGAAATAAGGCAGGATGCTGCAGAAACACCTTCCACATTTCCCATCACCTATGTGCTGAGGTCATTCGCCACCTTGCTCCTACTGACCCCTTCTGCCTCAATCTCCATCCTGTTCCTAGCAATGGGAGCTCAGTTTCACCCTAATAGACCAATTTAGCATTCCACCAGCATACCTGGAGGTTTCCCACCACCAGTCTGTAAAACATCATTTGCTAATGCCTCCTTAGGGGCCTGTATTGTCCCAATTTACTCCTGTGACCCTTTCATCTCCCTCCAGTCCTAAGTGAATGTTCCCACTTATAAAGTGCTAGAGCACTTCTTTTCTTCACTGCTCATTCCCGACATTTTCTTTTAGCAGTTTGAAGATATCCATTCATTTTCTTTTAGATTTCATTGTTTCTGTCTAGAAGTCAGCTATGACAATATTTTTAATAGATTTTTAAAAATTCTCTATTATTAATGCTTCATGTAGGGGGGGAGATACTGGGAATTGAACCCAGGAGTCTACCATTGAGCTATATCCCCAGCCCTTTTTTATCTTAACTAAATTGCCTAGGTTGGCCTGGAATTTGGGATCCTCCTGCCTCAGCCTCCTGAGTTGCTGGGGTTACAAGGTACGCCGCACCTGGCTCAACTATTAACTCTTAGAATACTGCTTCTGTCCCACCTACCCTCTCTACTTCTGGGACTGCTTTCCATAAATGTCTTACTTTCGCTTCTATATTCTGTATATTGTCTTCTGATTCATCAAAAGTTCATTCATTCTTTCTTCAGCTACCTAGTCGGTCATTAAGTACATCTGCTGAGTTACTAATTTTGACAGTTGTAGTCTTAGTTCTAGAACTTCCCTTTAACCTTTTTTCAAATACTCAGTCTCGTCTTTCATCTCTCAATGAACACAGGAGCATGATGACTTTAAAGTTGGAGCCTTACAAAGTAATTCTCTAGCTCTCTTGTGGGTGAATTTTCCTGGTGGTTATTTTCGTGGTTTCATCCTCTTGTGCGTCTGGTAAGTTTTCTTTTTTCAGGTGAAATCCACATAATGTAAAAATAACCATTTTTAAAGTGCATGATTCAGTGGCATTTAGTGCATTCCCAATGTTGTGCAAACACTACCTCTATTTAGTTTCAAAATATTTTCACCACCCCAAAAGAAAACCCTGTATCCATGGAACAGTCACTTGCTATACCCGCAGCACAGCCCCAAGCAACTACAGATTCACATTGTTCTTATTTATATCTTTGTATTTAAAATGGGCTTCTTGTAGGCAGTGTGTAGTTGAGTCTCGCCTTGCTTGGGTCCCCTTCCCTGTACCAATACCTAAAAGTGCCCAAAGCAATAAACTGGGGGCTATAGTTTGCTTCTCTTATCTCAGTATTACTATCCTTTTTTGCCTGATGTCCAGAATCTTGAAAACCACCTTTTCCTGTATTTTGTCTGTTACTCCTTTTTGGTTGTTTCAGATGGGAAGATAAATACAGTCTCTGTTACTTCACCTTGGTGAGGAGAGGGAAGTCTGTTGCTCTTTTAAAGCATAATTTATGTGCAGTTAAATTCATTCTATTCTATTTTAATTTTAATTAATTCAGTTTTCATTTTAGGTTTCTCTGAGGCATGGTGGCATTTGATAACATTTTAACCAAGATTTTGACCATCTTGAAATCCTTCCCTGGTAGCTCATATTCTACAAAATATGCCCACTTCTTCCAAGTTAACCTCCTTTTCCTGTAATCAGGAGTGCCAGTCTCCAGACCCCTTTTTTCCCAGGAACTGATGAGAACAGCTGCTGATGGTGTCCTTAGTCATCAGATGCACTGTGACTATTGCTGTCCTGTCTTCTAAAACTGAGATCCTCCCACCCCCACTCCCACCCCACAAAGTGTCCACAGAACCCTTGGGCTTCATGCAAACCTGTTAGAGCTCTGGAGGGTTTTGCTCTCTTTTTTAAAATCTAGCCTAGTTAATGTATAGGTGTTTGTAGATTTCTAAAAACAATCTGCATTTACACCAAGATATTTCTGAGTTGTTTTCTCCTCCTTCTCTATTTTTGTCACCAGCTCTCAGTGCTGCTATAGTTTCAGATGCTCCCTGCTGCCCAGCCAGACTCTCTTGGGGTGTGAACCTGTCTGAGAACCACCGCTGCTGTGGTATGCATGGGATTGGTGCCATCAATCATCTTGCCAAAGGCAGGAACCTGTTGGAGTCCCACCCTGCAGGCTGATAGATGTCACATTGGCTTAATGTGCCATGGTCACAGAGCATCTAAACAAAAAGTGGGCCTTTTCTCCTGCTCAAACCTCAACCATCATAAAAATATCCTCCTCGCTGTTATTACCTCATCTCTCCCTGCCCTTTCTCAGGCAGATTTCCTGTCGGCACTCATTCCCTCCATTGTCCTGGGCCTGGCCTGATGGCGACCTGGCACCCACGCTCCTCCTCCAGCCTCCCAGTGCATCTCTCCTCAGCCTTGCAATCACCCTTAAGGTTTGTCCTATTTGCACTTCAGCAGGAGACGCTGCACACCACCCTCTGGTCCTCCCTAGCCCTCTGCCACACTCCTCCACTTTTTTGGTCTCCTCCTCCTTTCCTCCCTGTTTGGTTGATAATCTTAGGGGCTTTTCCCCACTCCCTTCGTCTCTTCCAGAAGAACCCATGGCTCCTGCAGCTTGATGTCTCCTTGCCGAACAGGAGGATGACGATGAAGGAGGAGACTTGATAACCAGGGGAATGTGCCAGGCTTTGGGTTAGACCCCCCCCCCCCCCCCAAGAAGGCTATTTGAATAGAATTAAGCCAGTAGGATGAGAATGGGACTTCAAGGACAAGCCTGGTGCTTCCCGGGTGTGGCCTCTAAACACCAAGGAGTCAATAACACTTGGGTATTCAGAATATGGAAAGCACAAAATATGCAAGGCAAGAGGTTCCCACGACAAATGATCATGTCTGACACTTGATGCAAACACAGGGAAATACATCAGACTGGAATGCTGAGCCGGACTTCATTGTTTCGAATTGCCAAGAGAGTATGACTTTGGCATGTTGAAACTCCCCCAGAGGGAAAAGAGCCACTTTCCAGATGTGTCTGTTCCCGTCGGCTTCACACACGTCTGCGACATGGCACAGTAACAGAAGACACCACCCTTCTAAGGGTGCTGGTCTAAACGTCAGAACCTATGAACCACAATTTTGTTCAAATGCCAACCTCAGTCTGGAAATCTCCCTTCCTGCCAAGACCTGACCCTGCTCCCCAACCCAGCCCCAAACCATCTTTCCCAGGAAGACTTCTGCCATCCTTGCTTGGCCTTAAGTATGAACATCTGGGTGTTCACACCTCATTCTGCAGAGTCTCAGGGGTTTCCTGGGTAAGATTCTTTCTTTGGCCATTCTGTAGGATTTGGAAGGCAGGGCTGGTCCCTCAAGGCATCTGGCAATGTACCTCACACACCATGAGCACTCAGTGAGCATATGTGAGCTCAGGTTTGTCTGGAAATTCCCTCAGGAAGGTGGGGATTTCCTGCAGGGGGTGGCATTCACAAAGCTGTGGCAGCTCACCCCAATCTCCACAATGCCTATCAGCCATGATGTGCTACTGGAGAGCCCTGATGTGGCACTATGCCAGTCCCTGCACCAGATAAACAATTCTCTACTTCAAATGAAGGAGGAAGGATGGGGAGAACACTTGAAGCTCTCCCTGTCCTATTTGACAGCACATCCAAGAGCCCTTGGAGGGCATCATAATGTAGGGGTAAGGGAGTCAGTCTGTCCCAGGCGAGAAAAGCCCAAGTCAGCTCACAGTACGTGTGTGTGTGTGTGTGTGTGTGTGAGTGAGAGAGAGAGAGAGAGAGAGAGAGAGAGATCTAGGGTTTAACAATTGGACATTACCCTGCAGTAGTCCAGTCATTCCAACCATCCCTTCTCTTTCTAGTCTATTTCTCCTCCCTTCCAGTTGAGCTTCCCAAAGACTTCCCTTGCCAGGACCCCTCCTGCAGCCAACTCTACTCACCTGCTGCTCTGCTCCCTCATTCCACCGAGATTTTGCACCTGCCTCATCAGCCTCTCCACCTGTCTCCTGTCCCTGGAGCACCGTGGATGAGCCACCATACCCTGGCCTCTCAGTCCTTCATCATCTCAAATCATCCTGCCTCTCCTCAACACTTCAATGGCACCACACCCAACCCCACATCTTATTTTCACAAAAAAGTGTACCACTTTCCAAAGCTTGCTTGGAAGCTGTCCTTGTTGCCAAGAGTTCGGCCCTTGTTCCTGATGCCAATCCAACAACAAGGACACGGTTTTGAGAAAAAGGAAAAAGGAGGTTTATTGCTTTGCAAGCAAAGGAGAAACACAGGGGACTCCTATCCCAAAGGCTGTGATTCTGCCCATCAGCAGGAACAGGGGGCTTTTATAGAGGTGATTCAGAGAACATGAGATTAAAGAGGAGAGATCGGGAAGGAGAAGATCAGCGAAAAGAAGATCAGGGAGTAGAAGGTTAGGGAAAAGAAGATCAGGGTGGTCACGGAAAAGGTTGGAAAAAAGAAAAACCATGTAAGTTTCAAAGTGTCAAGGAATATAGTCAAAGCATCGAGTGAACCCTTGTGACATCCTGGTACCTCCACTGGGTGCACAGCTGCTACCACCCCTCACAGTCAACCTGCTGAACTCCTAACTCTGCCGTGGCTTGCCAGCCTGGCCTTTATTATAGAGTAAATGGGCTATGTGGACTGGAATCAGAAAAAGCCATTTATTTCCCCTGGGGGAGCTCAGGCTTCCCCAACTCCTGCAGAAAAACTCAGGCAGCTCCAAGATTTTTCTGATTACTTCTGACTAACAAAAGGTCCTCGAGTCACCGTAAGTCCAGTAATTAAAATGACGCACCTAGTACAGTAATAATAAAGTAAATAAACTGCTTGGGCTGGGTTTCCCTCCTCTGGCAGGGCAGGTACACTGCAGACCAGCCACCTTCGGGGAATAAGGTGCCGAAACATTTCTTTTCCCTCTGACCTCTTTTACGACTTCTGCCCCACCCTTTACTGTGGGTTTTGACCGCACCCAGGGTGGAGGTGGCGATGAGGGAGAGGCAGGAGTCTCGAAGCTGGGAATATTGTGAGATCTGGCATCAGCCCTCCCTTGAAGCAAGCTTGTTCCTCCTGTGGGTACTTTTTGTGGGTTTTTCAGAGACCCCAACCCCTAGTCTCTGGGGCTGTCTTCCCAGCTCTTCCCTGTAGTCACCGTCCTCAGCCCTCACATGCCTGATGGAGCCTCTGAACTTCTCAGGTAGAATGTAAAAAGGCCCCTGCCAGCTTTCTCACTCAGGTGACCCGATCCTGGGAAGAGCTTCCACATTCTCTTTGCTCCTGCAAACTGCCACCCAAGCCCCTCCTGTATGGCTCCCTCTGCTTCTTCCCCCCGCCCACCACAGCTCATCTGGGACCAGCACACCTTTTAAGCCTCTTTTTCAGGCCAAAGGTACAGGTACAAGTTCAGTGAGAGCCACAAAATCAGTTTTTGGAAGGCTCCTTTGTAAGGTAGTCTTGAATATCACTCGGGAAGGCAGCACTCTCTACTTTGCAGCCCAAACTGTGCTATTTCTCCATTTGAAAATGCTGCCGGGCCTGGTAGCATGTGCACTGAGGTTTACTCTTTCGTGGCTACTGTTCTAAAATGGGAAGGCAGTGAAAAGCTGGGAGACAGAAATGCCCTAAAGGGAAAGGGACAACCTGGTCAGTGTAAGGCATCAGTGAAGGGTAGCCTTCTCCTCGGGCCCACAGTGCAGGGGGTATGCACCAGGTAGCTTGTCATAGCAACAGATATGGCATCCCCTGGCCCCCGTTAACATCTAGAAACCCAAATGTGAGCAGAGGTGGCAGTGATGCCTCTGGTTTGGCCAGTGAGCCCCTCTTCTCTGGGACTGACTCCCCAGTTGGAGAGACCTCTGCATAGTGTGAGAACAGGAACCACTTTCTCTTATAAGCAGAGAGGGATTAGGGGCAGAGGATTGTTTACCAAGGTCTTGCAATGGTTGGGGAGTGCAGAGGAGAAAAATAGGTGACGGCTACCTAGAGGTAAGAAGCCACTGCCACTCTGGGTCTGATGTTTCTGAGCCCACAGTGGCTTCTATGCTGCCCAGGGTGCTGGAGCTGGTGCTATAGAGGGGCCAGTGACATCAGCGCCAAACTTGGCAGAGCCAAGCCCAATCCAGTCCAGAAATGTGGTCAGTGTCAGCAGCATGCTTCCAACCCCACTGCACAAGGTGAGCATCAGGGCAGGTACAGAGGACCTGAGCCAACAGAAAAGTCTCTGGAGCAGATTCTGGGAAGAGCACGTCCTCTCCCTTCAGAACTCTTCCTTCTGTTTTTTTCAGAAGCTATACAAATTGAGACATAAAAAAATTTATAAACTCAGAAAAGCTTATGGGAGCTTTCTGGAATCATTCGGTCCTCTCTGGGCAATCCCACTTGAGTTTTACAAATAAAAAAATAATGGCAGTTGTAATAATAGCTACATTTTTAAGTATATATAAAAGATTTTCTAGACACATAGGAAATTCCACCTCATTTATTTCTCAGGACAATCTAATGAGGTGATTACTATCATTGCTTTCGTTTCACAGAAGAAGAAACTGAGACTCCATGAGGCAAATTCACTTGCCTCAGGTGCCCTGGCCAGAGGCTCTGAGCCCCTGCTCTGGTGGGATTTCCATTGCACCATGACACTGACCGGCAGACAAGCTCAGGGAGAATCTCTCCTAGAGGCATCCACTTTTCAACTTGAGCAAAGCCCTTGTTTGAAAATAGTGTGGTGTTAGATTGAAATGCAAGGGTGAAGTCTGAAGACCAGGCCACAAAAGGAACACTCATGCTGTGGAGACAGTGTCCACTCCCCCCATGAGAGCTCCACAGGTCCTGAGGGTCAGTTCACTTCTTGGCTCTGAGAGAGGCCAGCTGAGCAGGTGACAGATGTGGGGTGATGCAGAAGGCAACCCTGGGGCTGGGAAAGGGATGGGTTGAGAAGAGGTGAAGTGATCAGAGAGGCTCTAGGCAAGAAATGACTAAGACCAGGAGAGGGGTTGGTTAAAAGGGATTAGAGGTCCTGGCCTAGATGCTGATATTTGAAAACCCGCCCTCAGATCACAGGAAAGACCTGAAAAAAAAAAAAAAAAACAAAAACCCAACCTCTGGGGTTTTCCTTGTCCTGGACAAGGAAAATGGCCTCTGTGAAGAGAGGGTGAAGTATAGCCTAGAGAAGGCCATGGAGGGACAGGGTTGGGAGGGAACAGAGCCCACTTCAAGGGACGAGGCAGGAAAACAGAGTTAGGTGAATTGGAAAGGGTTGCCCGGGAATTTGAAGAAAAAAGAGATCTCAGAATCTGCCCAGTGTTTGGAGGCAGAGTCTTGGCTATGAAACCACTTCTGTCATCACCCGCCCCAGCTCTGGTGTGCTATTTCCTGCCTCCTACAGTCAGTCGCCCTGGGCCCTCCATTCTCCCGCAGCTGACTTCCTCCTGTAGGGCCTATCCCATCCCCACTGTCCGGGCCAAACACATCACTGACGTTGCTGCTAGATGCACATCCCACCTCCATTTGCTCCTGCCCGTTCCAAACTCTTGGCAGGAACACCTCAACTCATTACCTTCAGATATGTCCTCCAAACATGATGTTCTTTATCTCTGTGACCCCACTAGACAGTGAGTGCCTTGAATTGTGTCTTCTTCTTCTGGTCCCAGGTGTAGTGCCCTGGATCTCAAAGGGTGTTTATGTAGGGGTAGGAAGGGGTGAACCCTTTCCTCACCCATCCATGGCAGGTGTCAAAAGACAGGCTAAAAAGAGAGAACAATGAATTCATTTAATCAAAATTTTACATGACACCAGAGCCTTCAGAAAGGAAGACTCCGAAGACCCAGGGAACTGTCTCCGTCAACACTTAGATTCAGTTGTGTAGAAATGTGATTGGACACGAGTGTGACTGATGTAACAGACTGAGGGGGCAAGCACACCAAGGCCTGTCTGTTCAGATTCTTCTTGGCCACTTTGTGCATGTTCCTCCTGGGTATGGGCAGGACCACCTAGAATGAGGGTCTACATAGGAGGAGGGGAAAATGAGCTTTTTAGGTGTGTAGCTGGATTTGGGGGAGAAGGGTTTTAGTTTCCACCACCTGCCTTGAGGA